>PVJI01006663.1:0-84430 GCA_004026765.1 Micronycteris hirsuta | reverse complement strand
TTTTATTTATTTATTTTCAGAGAGAGGAGAAGGGAGGGAGACAGAGAAGGAGAGAGAAACAGCAATGTATGGTTGCCTCTCACATGGCCCTCACTGGGGACCTGGCCCGCAACCCAGGCATGTGCCCCAACCGGGAATCGAACTGGGACCCTCTGGTTCCCAGCCCGCGCTCAATCCACTGAGCTACACCAGCTGGGCCGGAAAAAAGATGTTTTTATTAAGGGAAAAGATGCTACACGTGCTTTTCTTCCCACTAACTCCTTTATATCTCCTTCTCACTTCTAATATAGGTACTTGCAAATTTCATAATCAAAAGAACCTCTACATTCATCCTTCAGTTTTAAGGATATCCTGATTTTTGAGCTGTCATTCTTTGTAAATAAATGACAGCATTAAGAGCATTTAACAAGATAGTACTACCTGATATAATAATTTTGTCTATATTATTAAAACTAAATTAAAAAATTTAATTACAATATGTTAACTCAATTCATTTATAAAAAAGGAGAAACAGTGGGAAAGTAGAAGTTGGAAGACATTAATATTCCATTATATTTTTCTGGCACCTCTAAATGTGAGATGATGATGATGACGATGATGATGATGATCAAGAAGAACAAAAATTCCAAAGCTACCTGGGTTTGGAGGGAAAAACAATTCAAATAAACATGCCTACTTTAGAAAAATAAACTAACACACACACAACTTTACAAAATACCTGAGAACCAATAGCTGGAAATGTAACTCCTTGTTCTTTAAGGTTCTTAATCATTGCTGATATTAGACTAAGCTGTGGATCATTCTTAAATTCATCTGTCCATTCAACCATAAGGGCCTTTAATTTTTCACACACCTTAGGATGACCCTAAAAATGGAGAAAAAAATAATAAGATTTATCTGGAAATAATCAATTCTTATGAAAACAAGCTGATAGAGAAATATCAGTAAGCCAAATCTGTTTGAATTTTAAGTCATTTATACGGTTCTGTTATTTAATTTTTGCATGAGAAACATTTTCATTCAAGTTTTTCATACCAAGAAATAAAAAAGTTAATTAAAAAGTACTGATTTCCTGGCCAGTGATTTAATATACATATATTAAATATAAAAATTATGAAGTGTTGTAGATCTCTCTTTAAATCACAAATTACGTATAGACAATATATAAGTAACTACAGTTGGTTATTAAAAATAAACTAATTTTATTTTTACACTATGAACAAAGATGAAGAGATACCATCATAAATACCTCACATCAAATTCAAACAGATTAAACATGCAAAAACTTATTCTGGAGGTCAGAAAGACAGAACCTTTGATAGTGTTTTGCAAGTAGGCAAGCTTTGTGCATCAGGAAGATAAAGAAAGTAGTTTGTTTTGTTCTTTGTAGACCAATATTATAAAAATAAGTTGGGAACAATAAATGGTGCACTTCCCTTATTTCTAGTTCCTGACTTTTAATGTGCATTACTATGTGTTTTTCCCAAGTTGCTTAATTATTTAAGATCTGATTTGATGTTCACTGCATGACATCATCCCTGGAAACTTTATTTGTTCAAAATAATACCTCACCTAAAGTATAAATCCAGTACGACCATTCTAAAATATTTGGATATAAAGAGAAGTCCTTTCTCCTGTATACAGCGGCTTTTCAGAACACTTGTTCATGTTACACAGTACAAGTTTGATTACTATATCTTCAATTGAATTATAGAAAACATTATCATCTTTTTATAAACAGTGGTACATTTTGGTGAATATTCAGGACATTAAAAGAATGGTTATTAACTAGTAGGAAATAGCTAAATATTCTGGGTTGGCCAAAAAGTTTATTTTCCATAAAATAAAAGATACGTTTTACATTTTCACCAATAACTTTAATGATTTGGATATTCTGAGTATGTTAGCTATCTCTCACATGGTATAAGGTTAACTGTTCTCAATTAATGTCTTGATTTGATCGCTATCAACCTCAACTGGTCTACTTCACTATGGAACATTGTCCAGCAAGAAATCTCCAGCACAAAGCTTCACAAACCACTTCTGACATGTTCAGTTGGTCATAGCACCTTCTCTATACACCACACAAATCTTTATTTGTGTTTCAGTTGTGTTTTTACCTTTCTTCAAATAATAAAGCATAATATGCGAAAAATGCTGTGTATTTCTTGCATCTTCAATATTAGAATGGCTTCACAAAAATTCACCAATTTTGGTAAGTTTTTTTTAATGCATGCTAATATGACAGCTGTCACAATACAATCTAGCAAAATTGTTTCAAATTAAGTAAAGACAAATAAGTGTTATTATGGTCATCTTATGGAAAAAAACAAACAAACTTTTTGGCCAACACAACATAACTTAACTTTAAAGCAGAACAAGAAAGAAATTATCACATAATCATGTTTGAAAATAAGTAAAGAATTTTAAATTCTTATGTTATTTCTGTACTGTTTTCTATGAAAATCTGATATACTAAATTTTTTGAAAAAAAAGGCATTTTTCCCTTTTAACACTGTAAAATTTTTTCTTGATACATAATGCATCCCACCCACCCCCCAAAAAAGCCAGAAATAATTACCTTTAGAATGTACAATTTTTTACTGGGAAAACTCACACATTACTTAGTAACTTAAATGTTTTTAAGTCCTAAAATTGCATGATTTGAATTCTTTATTCTACATGTAGTTAGGTAGACAGTACAGTATTAAAACAGTGCCATATTTTGGCAGTATTCCTGAACACTTCTACATTAGGAAACTACTTCTGTGACTATAAAAGTGGTTACAAAAACTGCCTAAAAATTGACTGGCATTATTTAATCAGCAAAATACACATTTTTATCTATTAGTTGACAGGAGTGATAAAGAAAAAAGTTTAAACATACTCTAATTTGGCTTGCAGAGACCAACTCTCATTATATAAATTTGTAGCCATCAGTAAAACATAACATTTACATATATATTAGATAGATATAGCATAGAAAGAGTTATAGTTTTTTGGTTTTTTTTTAATTACAGGCTAGTCCTTTGTGATTTAAAATGTGAGGAACTGAACAATAAAATGTATGAAGAAAAAAGACTGTCTTAATTCATTTTAGTTCCTTACCTTGTTTAATACGTTGCTTACTTCACTAGCAAAATCTCTTGAACACACTTCTAAGTGAAAAATTTTGCCACAGTTTGATACACATGCTCCTAGAAGCTGAAAGTATAAATTCCAAAGTTAAAAGGGCCCAATTTCAGCAGGTAATTTTGTGGTAGAACCTAAAATCAAATCACTCACAGTCAGAGCCTGCATAGCAACATGAGGATCTTTATGATTCACCCTCCTCATAATAGACCGAAGACAATCTTTAGGTCTAAAAAAAATAAGAAATGTAACAATCAATTAGTAGTACATCCAGCTTCACCCACTCCTTAACTGTAACAGGCAATAGACTACTATATAAAAGGAAGAATATGATAAAGAAGTTTAATTTTTTTAACAACACAATTGAAAAACTATACGCTGACAAGTTCCTTTAAATTTTCAAACAAGATTAACAAACTCTCTTCCGCAGCAATCACAAATTAGGCACTTTAGGCTGATTCTGTGTGAAAAAAGTTTTGAAAATAAAATGGTAGACTAAGACTTCCACTTCCAGTCATGATGGAATAACTAGAACCAGACTTACACTCCTGCTATAAACAAATATAAAACTAGAAAACCGTAAGTCAAATTTACAGGGGGGTGGCAAACGTAGGTTTACAGTTGTAATACAAATAAATGCTACAATAATTAACAAATAATAATACGAGAATAAACTGTGTTTTGCAACTCACAATTGTAAACCTACTTTTGCCCACCCCTGTATATTGAGGTAACTGTTTAGTGCATAATGACAATCTCTAGGAAGGAATACAAATTAGATAAACCAGATCTTTGCCTCAACTTCTACCTAGAGGCAGGCACTTCCAGGTATCAATACAGGCTTTCTGCCTAAAGGCAGTTCTGGATCTCACTGCCAAGGAGGAGATCTCAAGAAGAGAACAATGATCTCTCTGAACTGAGCCGACAGACATCAGAATTCAGAAGGCTGAGGGAACCAAAATTTGTAGGACAGAGCGGAAGGAACTATATGAAGAAAGAATTCTGTATACTGGGATGGGGTCCACTTAGGTCTGCTGTGGGAAAAAGCTCCACAAGGCTGGGCAAAAAGTGAGAGCTATATTCTGAAGAGCCAAACACACAAAAGGACAAACGCTGCATGCCTCTATTTACATGAACAAGCTAGAACAAGAGAATATATAGGAACAGAAAGTAGAATAACAGTCACCAGTGGCTGGGAGGAGAGGGGAATGAAGAGCTGTTATTAATGCACAGAGTTTCTGTTTGGAATGACAAAAAAGTTTTGGAAATGGGTAGCAGTGATGGTTGCACAACATGGTAAATGTATTGAATGTCACTAAATTGTACCCTTAAAAATGGTTAAAACAGTAACTTTCATAATACTTATATACTATAACACTATTATTTAGATTTTGCCTTTTTCAAAGCTGAACTTATTTTAGCAGCCAGAGTCTGTGACACCATGCTAATATTTGCAGTTAGGAAAACTATGTTGACATAAAAAACACAAAACTATCATTTCAAAGCACTGGTGAAGACCATATATAAAGAGAATTATGTGAATACTACATTTAAAATCATTAAATTAGTAATCCAATGATGATTCAACTCAGCGAATGAACATTTTAGAAATTTGTACTTGCTTTACCATCAAATTTTTAAGTTAAGTTTCCAGTGTATTGGCTGTAAACCACTTTTTTATTTTTATGTTTTACTGATTTTAGAGAAAGAGGGGAAAGGAGAAAGATCAATTTGTTGTTCCACTCATTTGTGCATTTATCAGTCGGTTCTTCTTTGTGCCCTGACCAGGGATCGAACCCACAACTGTGGAGTATTGGGATGATGGTCTATGTTACCCAGCCAGGATGTAAACCAGTTATTTTTTTTATATATATATTTTTTAATTATTTTATTGTTGTTCAATTACAGTTGTATGCATTTACCCTCCCCCCCCCAGGCAAACCTCCCTCCCTCCCTTGGTTTTGTCCATGTGTCCTTTATAGCAGGTCCTGAATACCCTTGTCCCCATTCTCCCCTTTCCCCTCCCCTCTGGTTACTGCCAGAATGTCCTAAACTTCAATGTCTCTTGTTATATTTTGTTTCTCTGGTTGTATTTTGCTTACCTCACAAGCGTCTTGGCTGTAACTGATCTGAATTCCCCCGGTAGCTGATCTGGCCTCGGTGCCTTCGCTCCTGAGTCCTTATATAAAACCTTTTAACATTTCATATAGTAGAAGCTGCATGATGATGTACTCCTTGAAGCCGACCTTATCTGAGAAGCACTTTATCTGCCCTTCCATTCTGAATGAAAGTTTTGCTGGATAGATTATTCTTGGTTGTAGGTCCTTGCTTTTCATGATTTGAAATATTTCTCTCCAGCCCCTTCTTGCTTGGAAGGTCTCCTTAGAGAAATCCGCTGACAGTCTTATGGGAACTCCTTTGTAGGTAACTGTCTCCTTTTCTCTTGCTGCTTGCAAGATTCTTTCCTTATTCTTGACCTTGGGTAATGTTCTTATGAGGTGCCTTGGTGTGTTCCTCTTTGGGTCCTGCTTCTTTGGGGTTCTCTGAGCTTCTTGGATTTCCAGGAAGCCTATTTCCTTTGCCAGATCTGAGAAGTTCTCGTTCATTATCTGTTCAAAAATATGTTCAATTTCTTGGTCTTCCTCTTGTCCTTCTGGCAGCCCTACGATCCAGATGTTGGGTCGTTTACAAATGTCTCTGAGGTTCCTGAGTCCTTCCTCATTTTTTTGAATTCTTCTTTCTTCCTTCTGGTCTACACTATTGGTTTCAGTCCCAGCTTCCTTTTTTCCCTATTAGTTCCCTGTAGATCATCCCTCATTATCTTTATTGTGTTCTTCATTTGTTCATTTATTTGCATCCATCTTTCTTCCAGTTTTGTTAGCATTTTAATTACAAGCATTTTAAACTGCGCATCTGATAGGTTGACTATGTCGTCATCCGTTAGTTGTCATTTGTTCTGATCTTTCATTTTGGCCATTTTCATTCTTTTTATCTCAGCGCACCTGTCCGATTCTTAGGTGTTCGCCGGGGTCGCTTTTTTGTGATGTTTGCTCTGGGGGGGCGGGGCCTGAGAGGGAGCAATGGCGACTGCCGATCACCACCAGCTCCCTATCTCCCTCTGCTCCCTAGTTCATTACTGCCTCCTCCGCCAGTCTCGGCCCTGCTGGTTCCCACTGGCCTCTCCGGATACGCCGCCGGCCCGCGGGGTTCACCCCTTGTTCGGGGTCGTGTTTTGTTTAGGCGCTCCCCGGGTGAGTCCCTCCAGGCAAACTGCTTCTCACTCCACTCCTCCGCTTGGTTCTGCCCTGCTTACCAGCCTGGATGTACTTCCTCTCCCACTTCCTGGGTGTCAGACTTCCCTTCAGTTCATTTCTGTCCTTCTGGTTGTTTATTTTTCGCTATTGAGTTCGTTGTTTAAACTCTCTGGTTGTGCGTGGTGGCGAAGTGCGTCCACCTACGCCACCATCTTGGCAGAAGTCTCGTAAACCACTGTTTTTAAAGTAAGCACACTAAACTTGTGGTGACTTCTGGAAAGGGTTGTGGGAAAAGGGGCTCTGAAATGGAACTTCCACTTTGTATTTCATTGATATTGTTTGGTCATTTTACCACAGCTGACTTTTTTTTTTTTTTTTTTTTGAGAGAGAGGGAAAGAGAAAACAAACATTGACTTGTTCTTCCACTAATTTATGCAGTCACTAATTGCTTCTTATATGTGCTCTGGCAGGAGATCAAACTGGCAACTTTGGCATATTGGGATGATACTCTAACCAACTAAACTACTTGGCCAGGGCTTACCACAAGAACTGTTAAAACCAAGGCAAAGATATCTCTGGCACCAAAACAAATTTGGCTACTGAGCCATAAAAAGTACAGAGCTGCAATGCCAATCAGAATGATTATAAGTGCTGATGAACACTTTATATACACCAACACAGCAGTATCTTTTTAAATATAAGCTTAAAAGAATCACTCCAGAATTGTATATAAAACTGGCAGCATTCAACAATAGAAGTGGCCCACAAAAATTTAGTATTAACTCTCTCATTCTACTCTGTGTATTTTTTTCAATTCCACAAGATGAGAAAACACATAGTGTGACTACAGTTATATTTTGAGAAATCCTGCAATTTAATGAAAAATTATGATCAAAATAGTGTTTTTTAAAAGGTTTAAGAGTAATGGGGTAATGGTGGGGGGAAAAGGCACACAACTGTAACTGAACAACAATAAAATAATTTTTAAAAAAAGGTTTAAGAGTAATACATGAATTTAAAGAAGGTTATACTGTGGCTATTATCCTCTCAATGACAAAAGAACGTTGAAAACATAGTGCCTGTGTAATTTTCATTCAAGGCAAGTACCCTTTTGAGAATGAAAGGGGGTGCAAGTGGACATAGTACAGGAACAGAAAACATAAGCTGGAATTATCCAAGGCAAACTGGGTACATGGCCACTCTAGGAAAAATTACGTTCACCCACAAAATTATCTTTTTATGCATAAACCTGGGGCACACAGAAACAAGGGCAGTACTTTCATGGAGTTGTGGCTTCTAATGTTGTCTTCTCAAGTCATAGATGAAACAGAAAAGAGACTTTTCAGGAATCGAGAGGTATGTCTAACCCTCACCATGATTCCGGGCTGAACTCAGTGACCTGCTTGACCAATCAAATATAACAGAAATGATGTTCTGAGATGTATGGTTCATAAGAAGTCATGCAGAGTATACCTAGGTAGAACATGTGCTATTAGGATGCCCCCTCTAGGAATCCAGGTACCTTTCTGGGAGAAACTCAAGCCACATGCTATTGACAGCTCACTTGTCCTAGCTGACAGCCAGCCATCAACTGCTAACCATTTTGAGCATCCCTCCCAGTCAGGCCTTCAGATGACTTCAGTCTCAGCCACTGTCTGACTGCAACTTCATGAGACCCCAAGTAAGAAGTCCCCAGCTACTGACTAATTCACAGAACCATAAAGTTATTAAGTTACTCTTTTTGGCCACTGAGTCTTAGCATGGTTTGTTATGTAGCGGTAGATAACTAGAATAGTCTCTAACAAAGTGTGCTGACAGATGTCAGCTTTAAACAGTAATAACTTGTATTATTTAACATTATTTCTTCTCATCTAATTTTTTTAAATAAAATTTCCTCAACTGTTTATCTCCCTATCTCGAGGGTTCCTAAAGACAGCGTCCAGGGCTACATTGCTCATCCCTGGCTCCCTGCTCCCTAGACAGGCCACATAAATCTTCAATGGAAGTTTGAGAGAATAAAAGTAAGAATTATTTAGCAACTGCTGTTGCTCTCTGGTGACTGAAGGTAATACACTTTCATTCTGAATGTTGCCCAGAATAGTGCCATCAGCGTGGCAGATGCTCAATAAAACACAGTTAAGCTAAATATAGAAAACACTACTTTTTACTGTTCTATAATTAGTATTTAGAATTCAATAATCTCCCTTATAAAGCTACTTACCTGAAAATGTACATACTTTCATAAAATTTATTTCTCAGAATTATAAAAAACCACAATAAGGGAAAAGTGTACAGTAAGTAGTACTGGAAGGAACACAGAATGTGAGGAAATAGGCTGACAGTAATAAATACAAAAGTATTTTGTAAAAATGCATGCTAAGATAACATCTGCATGTACATTTAGGTGTCTACCAATGGTTTCTATCGCTTACTTTTGTAAGGGCAGTCAAATCCTCAACTCTCACAAAAACTTCTTAAAACCCCATTTTGGTATTTTAAAACTTTTAGGGAGACACATCCTCTCTTTTTCTTAATCTTGAGATGGGAAAACAAGAAAATGGAGGCCAGGGATAGAAACAAACAAACAAAAAAAAAAAAAATGGGAAAGGAAAATTATCTCTTACCTCTCTCACTTTTACAACCTCCAAAATAACTCTCTTTCTTTCAGGTAATAAATGACCACAGTACAAATCACACCATTGTGAAATGTAATTGAATAGAACCATTCCCTGGGGTTTGTTTGCAAAGTCAAGGTTATGAGGGAAAAACTGCAGTTCATCAATTTTTCTTGATTAGGGAGTTACCTGTTAGAGAACATACTCTGCCTTCTCTCAAATATGCTCAATACAGGCAACTTTTCCTCAATTATTAAAGCAAAACATTACTTCTAGCACCAGCTGAAGACCTTAGTTTGCATATAGGGCCATGCTGTTTAAAACATGCATATTCTGTGTAAGAACCACACCCAGTGCAGTGAGATATTCCTAGTCTACAAGGGAAGTGGGGACTGTAATTGAGACAGCACATATAAGCTCCCTAAATGAACAGCAGGGACAAGTTTTTAGGAAAAGTAAATTTTGAGGGACTGCAAAAGAATACTGTTAAATTCAGTAAGTTAAGCATGCATATGATGCAGCTCAAATCTGTCAGAGGATCAAGGAAAATTAAAACTAATTTCACAATCCTACAATTCTCTTTTCAAATAATAAAATTTCAAATCTTTTTGAATAGCTGAGTAAATTTCCAAAATTGTCACATTATTTATAAATGTCTACCCACTTATACCTATGTTGTTGTACACTTATGACAGATAAATACTTCGGCATTAGTGTACAGTCACCAGTTAGTGAGATACCCGAAAAGATCTTTCCATTAAAATATATGAAGAAAGTCAAAAATATTTAATGATTTTGTTGGATAAAAAAGTCAAGATTTCATGACATTTTATGCATTATAAAACTTTTTTAAAGTCTCATTTCAAATTATGTCTCATCTCTCTACATCCCATTTGAAAAGCATTTTGTATCATAAGAATAACAGGTTAAGCTGTGATAAAAATGTTATTTTATACTCTTAAGAAAATTATTACCATTAAAAAGACAGTAAATTTAAATTCTAATTATTGCATCTATTGCTAATCAATCAAGGACTTTAGATCCATCAACTTTTCTAAGATTTTATTTTATTTATTTTTAGAGAGGGAGCCCTGGTTGGTGTGGCTCAGTGGATTGAATGCTGGCCTGCAAACCAAAGGGTTGCTGGTTCGATTCCCAGTCAGAGCACATGACCAACTGGGAGTGCACAAGAGGCAACCACACATAGATGGGGAAGGGAGGGACAAAGAGGAAAAGAAACATCAATGTGTGGTTGCCTCTCATGTGCCCCCTAGTGGGAACCTGGTCTGCAACCCAGGCATGTACACTGATTGGGGAATCAAACCAGCAACCCCTTGGTTCGCAGGCTGGCACTCAATCCACAGAGCCACACTGGCCAGGGAAGACCCATCAGCTTTTTTAAACAAAAGTACCACCTCTTCATTATCTCCCTCAAGGGGCCTTGAAGAATAAGAGGATTTTCCTTAAAGTATTGCAAACATAAAAGAAGAACAGTAAAATATATATTAATAGTGATAATAATACTAAGCTCAGTATTATAAATAAATGCGCTTGAGTAGTTTTTTTTTTTTTTTAAAGATTTTATTTATTTATTTTCAGAGAGAGGAGAAGGGAGGGAGAAAGAGCAATGTATGGTTGCCTCTCACACGGCCCTCATTGGGGACCTGGCCCGCAACCCAGGCATGTGCCCCGACTGGGAATCGAACCGGGACCCTCTGGTTCCCAGCCCGCGCTCAATCCACTGAGCTACACCAGCCGGGCCTACTTGAGTAGTTTTAATCACCTGTGAAATGTAACTGAAAAAAACAAAGATACTAGCAATATGTTTCTAAATAGAAGCACACCTGGTTGTTCAGGGCAGAAAAATTATTTTTAGAGTAAGACTATCTGGTATGTCACACCCCTGGTCCCCATCTAATTAATCAATGTCAGCAGTAACCTCTTATCAGTGTGACAACCAAAACCATCCCTAGTAGAGCATCCCTAGTAGAGCATCCCTTTCTCCACGGCTGAGAGCCGCTGCTAGACAAGAGCAGCACTGTAATACAGTAGAACAAGATCTGCAGCTTGATAGACCTCCTTTACAACAGAGAATTAGAATGCTTCCTTATCAGTATGTTATTACAATCGTAGAATGGAGCCAGGGACTTAGAGACATTTGACAATGTTACTTCTAGAAAGCACAAACATGTCTTATTCTTCCATAAAGTTACTTTTACAACTTTAGCTTTCAAAGTTATTATAGAGTGATTTAAATTTTACATTTTCATCTGACATGCTAAAAAATACTACAACTTCCCATTCAAAAATATATGTATACTCTATTGTGGAGGGAGAAAGGGTATATGCATATGTGTTGCATAGTTTTTATTGGTTTTATATGCTACTACGTAGTACATACAAACACTGTATGATACAGGAACTCACACCTTTGCTGAATGAAGCAACTATACATACACACGTAACTGTAAGGAAACTCTAATATACAATGTGAAAGAAATCAGAACTGGGATGAATAACTACTGTATTTTCAATGGCATATTCAAAATGCATAGTTGATTTGTAATACACATTACATAAAACACAGTCTGTGAAACACTGAGTACAAATCTCAAATTGTCAATTTCAAGCTTCTAAAGTAGGCATTTCTCATGTGACTATTGATGGAACATGAACATAACAGACAAACAATCTTATTTGGCTATTTAAAGAATCCAGCAATTCCACTTCTAGAAATACCGTATTTTGCCATGTATAATGTGCTCCTGTGTATAATGCATACTGTATTTTTGGCCCAAACTCTCAGGAAAAAAAATCTTTCATTTTAATTCAATCTTTTTATTTACTTATATTTAGATACTTTTTTGTATGAAAAAGGAACTTTAGCATCTATTTTTTAATATATTACTGTACAAGAAATTTTATGTAAAAAATAATTACAAAACACAGGAACAGATACAAGGTACAAAAAACTTTAAGTACCGGTAACATACTTATGATATTTACACATCACAGAAGGCCCAGAACTCTTAGTCACTGTCAATTCAGAAGTATCATCCTCTTCAGTTTCTACACTACTGGTGTCTTCTAAGGTTCACTTTCCTCGTCCCAGTAAGCTTCCTTGTCCTCAGTTCCGTCCATAGAATTGCTGATGCTGCATTTTTTTAATGATTTCACAACCATTTCCTTCTCAACACCATCCCCTGATCTTAGGATCCAATCACAAACCGAGGTGACGGATATTTCCTTAATCCTACCTGTAGGTGTTAAATCATTACCAGAGGACTACATCCCTGAGGTCCTTCTTCATTAGGGCCTTAAAGGACTTGTTTACTGACACATCAAGGGGCTGCAGTTGGCTGGTTACCCAACAGGCATCACAGCAAGTTGGGTTTTCAAGTCTGCTGCAATTGCTTTTGCAATTTGTGTAACATGGGCTTTGAAGTGATTAAAAACAAGCAAAGCTGTTTTTTTTTAAGTAATCCTCCAGGCCTTCATGACCAGACTTTGTTAAACCAGATTTTCGTGCCGTCTTCATCCATCCATCCTTTTTCAGGTACATGGACAGTAACTCCACTTGCAATCTTTTCTTTAGGAAACATTTTTCTTTTAAATATGATCATAGGCGGTAGCTTTGTCCCATCTGCATAACAGGCTATAGAACAGTGAAATGTGTTTTCTCATGACCACTAGTTCTAACAGCCACGGTCTTTGCTCCTTTGACATCCACAGTTCTGTTGGCTGGCACATCAAATGTTAGTGGGACCTCATCCATACTGGCGATTTAGGACAGCTCAAAGGTGTAAGTCTTTCAAAGACTGATAACATAGGAATGAAATTCCAAAACTTGCTTCTCATAGGCTGCTGGAAGTTTTGGGGCAAGTTTCATTCATGTCCTCATGCTCAAACCTTCTCTCTTCATTTACCTAAACCTTCACCTAAAGCCCCATTTAGGTGTCCCTGAGAAATCATCAATGTTTTTTTCTCATGCAATCCTTTCACCTTCTTGTATCATCTTGGTTGAAAAAGATCTCAGTGTGATACTGCTCCAGAATCCAGGTCTCCACCTCCTGCTCCACCTCTGGCCACTTTGGAGGCTTCCCTTGCATTGCTTTCTTCTGTTTTGGCATCTTAAGCTTTTCTTCCTGTTTCTCCACAATCTGATGACAGTCTCTGTGGGAAGAGGTCCAAGGTGTCTCTCCATAGCTCTGTGCTATGCTTTTTAGCATATTTAATAACTTTTAGCTTAAAGCTTACAATGTACAAAAAGCATTTTGACATTTTCCAAGGGATTTTCCAATAATTTCTCCCACCCAAAGAGAAATGTTGCGAGTTCACCCTATGGTAATACAGTAGGCATTACCTGTCTCATCAAGTTAACAATTTCAAGTGCATAACAATCGGCACCATTTGTCTTACTCTGTGAATAACAATTATGTTGCTCTTCATTCTTTGTTTCATTTTGTTGAATTGTTGGCTGAAACTGCTTTTGTTCCAAGTTTGCTGTAACTTCAACAAAACCGATCATTGTATTCCAGGGTATTACTTTGCATACAGACATTGTTATTGCTTTCTAGAGCTACACTTTTACTGGATAAGCATGAATAAAAGAATTTAAAACATTTATATTGATACAGAATTAGTACTACCCGTGTATATAATGCACATCCTTAATTTTCCCTCAAAAATTGGGGCAAAAAAGTGTGCATTATACACAGCAAAATACGGGTATACCTAAAAAATTCTGAATTGTTCAAAAAAATATATGCACCCCCATGTTCACTGCAGCATTATTTACAATAGCCAAGATATGGAAGCGCTCAAGTGTCCATCAGTAGATGAGTGGATAAAACGACTATGGGACATTTAGCCTGGCTGGTGTAGCTCAGCGGATTGAGTGCAGGCTAGGAACAAAGCAGTCCTGGTTCAATCCCCAGTTGGGGCACATGCCTGGGTTGCAGGCCGGGTCCCCAGTGGGAGCCACGTGAGAGGCAACCACACACTGCTGTTTCTCTCCCTCTCTTTCTCCCTCCCTTCCCCTCTCTAAAAAGAAATAAATAAAATCATAAAAAAAAAAAAAGACGACTATGGGACATTTACACAATAGACTACTACTCAGCCATAAAAAAGAAGAAAATTTCACCCTTTGCAATTTTATGTATAGATCTGGAGAACATTATGCTAAGTGAAATAAGTCAGTCGGAGAAAGACAAATACCATATGGTTTCACTCATATGTGGACTCTAATGAACTGAACTAACAAGCAAAAGAGAGACAGACTCATAGATGGAAAGCAGTTGACAGCTAGTGAGGAGGGTGGTTAGGGGGTGGAGTGATTAACAAAAAGGAAAAAGGACTCATGGACATGGACAACAGTGTGGTGATTGGGAGGGACAGTGTAAGGAAACAAATAGTAATGGAAAAATAATACAATAAAGATTAAAACAAGAAATAAAAGCACAAATTTTTCTGGATATCAATTATAGAACTTTAATTTTAACTTTGTTGTGAATAAGCAATAGTCTCACACTCACATTTTTTACGTATTATATAAATGAATCAATCAAAAGACAAAGACAAAAGATGTATTTTCTTATGTGAGGACATGTTAAAGAAAAATGCTACTATCATTCTGAAAGTTCTCAACAATAAACAACCAGACTTTTTAGTCTGTCATATGACCTCACTGGCTAGGCATTTTTCAGTACTTACTCATACACTGGAATGGCACACTAAAAATCATGTGAATATATCAGGAAATCAGAAAAATATTTTCAGAATGCTTCTAAAGTTTTAAGTCCAGCATATTCAAACATTTCAGGCAAAAGAAAAACAAACAAAACCCAAAAACCTATATGAAGCAAACAGGAATTACATCTACTAGGTTTCCTAAAATTGATATAATTATTTGAAATTATTGAATAATTATTAGTTGTTAAACATGACACTAATCAAAACTAATGCTAAACTAGAAAATTTCTAAATTTGTCAATTTTTACAACCAATGTACTACTACTGTAAAAGGCATTAAAAGAAATACATTCCTAAGGCTGTAATATAGTGTATACGACACGTCTGTTGTCTATATTCATAACTGTGTAAGGAAACAATGAAAAGATATAAAGGAAAAGTAAATGGTTACCTACGGAGGATGGGGAAGGGAAACAGGGACAGGAGTTAGGTTTGTCAATGTTCATCTTTTTAAACTGTTTTAATTTTCAGAAAGTGAATATATATCTATTTTTAAAATCAACAAAGACACACACACACACACACACACACATGCGCGATTTAAAGAACATAATAGTAAGCTTTTTTAAAAGAGGAAGAATTAAGGGGGGATTTTCAAATCACCACTGGGAGCCATGTTTCCAGGTCACAGTTCTGACTAAAGAAAATTTCACAATAATGACTCTTTTTTCCTTTTAAAACTTGAGGATATTTTCCAAACTACCAGAACTCTAAAATAAGTAATTGTAACAAAAAAAGAAAAATTATCTCTTTAAGGAAGAAAACTTTAATATAAATTATTTTATTTATGCATTAAATAATATATTGCTAGTTACAAATCATTTTGATTTAAAAAAAAAAAACTTACTAAAAGAGAAATGTTTTTCCTAAAGTTCCCTTCACCATCCCTAAATCAGCCATCTTAAATAGATTTGTACATTTTATAAAATTACAGATTAACACCAAAATGGTGATACTTTTTAAAAAAAATCTAGACTATAGCCTAGTATAAAAATAACCTCACAAGCTGCATTCTAATCCCTAACTTCTCTCTACATTAACCTACCCTGTCTAAATTTGTCTCATGAAAACTCATGCCCATTTTCCTCCCTCACACCAATAACATGTCTCAGTCTTCTCTAAAGCATACCAGGTACCTAGAATACCTCCTGACAACCTCCAATATTGTTCAATATTCTTATGCTATCATCAGCAAGCCATATCTAAACATATGTATCTAAGTTCCCAGATAACATAAACCAGATAGATCTCCATTAAGTCTTCAATATACACTAACTATAAAATAACTTAAAGATTAAAAACAAATTATAAGCGTTTTTTAGGCACTGGGGGCGGGTAAAATGGAAAGTTGTTTAATAGGTAGAGAGATTCCGTTGGGGATGATCAAAAGTTCTAGAGATGGCTCTTGCTGGGTGGCTCAGTTGGTTGGAGCATCCTCCCATGAACCAAAATTTCAAGTTCGATCCCCAGGCAGGGCACATACCTATGTTTCAGATTCAATCCCCACTCAAGGCGAGTACAGGAGGCAACCAATCCACATTTCTCTCTTACATCTCTCTCTTTCTCTCTCTCTCTCTCTCTCTCTCAAATCAATCAGTCAATCCATCAACCAACCAAGAAATAAATGACATATTAGGAACTCTTCCATATGTATTCCACAGTTGATTGCTCACCTAAAAAGAACCTTAATAATCTTCTATTATTAAGTTGACCTGATAATATATAACTCAATTTTGTAATACTACCCTTAGGCATGTAGGCACAATGCCTAGAACTCACAATTATTTTAGGGGCCCACAAAAAATGTTTTAACTGTTTTAAAAGAAAAAAAAGAACTTTTAGGTAAAAGAAAATATTTTAATGTATCATATACTTGTCTTTACAACAATGCAATTATAACAATTTTTTTTTTAATGGAGAAAGGCATTCAGGAAGTCAAAGGTACCAAGTGTCCATGAGAATCATAATGTGGTCCTGATGCTAATGTACAACATTTTTTAAAAGAAATCATACACAAGAATAAATATGGAATGTATGACATTTTAAAAAAACTTTAATAATATTAGAATGATATAAATCATTTAATCCTTTTTGGACAATTATCAACAAATGCTATAAAGAAATATTCTATTTATACAAATAAATAAATGCTTAGAAATTAATTTAATAAAAATTTAAAGGAACTAGGGAGCCATTCTGACAAGAGGGGGGGAAAAAATAACTGGAAGGAAAAAAACAAAGAGAAGAAAAGAGGAAAGGGAAATAATATTGATTAAAAAAGGCAAATAAAACCACCCCTCGTTATTTAAGTTAGCGAAGTTGAAAGTACATCCTAAGCAAATTTATAGATTTAGCATAATGTTAATTAAAATCCCCAAAGGATGACTGAAATATTAAGAAATACACTGAAAGAATGGTGGCTAAATACAAAAAAATAAAAAATGAGCATGTATCTAAACCTATGGATACTGGATTTTTAAAAAAGACAAATAAAATTATTTTTTAAAGCTATAAATTAGTACATCTTAAATATATGTGGTCAACAAGGATGAACCTTGAGGGCACTGACACTACGTGAAATGAATCAACAAAACAAATATTGTTATGATCTCACTGATTATGTGGAATATAAAACAACTCACAGAAACAGAGAAGAGCTTGGGGTGCGGGGGACAGAATGGGTGAATGTGGTCAAAGGGTACAAACTTCTAATTGTAAGATAAATAAGTTCTGAGGATGTAATGTATGGCATGGTGACTATAGTTACAACACTTTATTGTATACTTGAAAGTTGCTAAGAGTGTAGATCTTAAAAGTTCTCATCACAAGAAAAACTAGGGGAAAAAACAAATGTTTCCAGTATAATAATGTTAACATAAAGAAAAACAAATTGATCTCTTCATCATCATTACACATCATACAGAATTTCAGATATATTACAAATTTATTTTTAACTAGAAAAATATGGACTATAAAAGGCAGTTTTGTCTTTTTATGTCAATTAACTAACCAAATCATCAGAAAAGTTATCTGCAAAATGAAGAACACCAAAATAAAGATAAAAAAAGAGAGGAGGAACTTTGCAACTGAAATGTTAGATAAAAGTTTTATCTCTAAAATACACAGGGACGGAGTTAGGTCTATATTTACTCTTCAACAAACTGTCACAAAATATGACTTTAATCAAAAAGAGGCAGAGGTACACCCATTTAACTATGTGCCAGGTACTACTCAAACCAAGCCCCTTATGAAGAAGATACTATTTTCATTATGTAGCAAACTAGAGAGGTAAGTTACTCACCCAATGTAAGTAGTTAGGAGGTAGCAGCTAGGAATTGAACCCTGGCAGTCTCACTCCAGTCTATCCTCTCAACCACTAAGCTACTTTTCCTCTGTACAACAAAAATTCATGGACCTTTTGCCCTACAAGTCCAGGTCTACTAAATAGATATAAATTACTACTATAAAAGACAAAACAAGTAAGAACAGTTTTGGTATAATGCTTTAAGGATTGAGGGGACCATACGATTTTCAATAAAGGAGATAAGGAAAGGCTTTTTGGAAGAAATAATATCTATATTGGGACTGGAAGAATATGAGGCAGATAGGAAATGACAGAGGAAGATACTCCACACTGAATGAATAGAATGACCAGCAGCACTAAATTAAGGTAGAAAAGCACTGACAACTCAAATGCTTGAGCTGAAAAGAATGAGAAATAAATGGAAAAGAAATGATTCAGAGGCCCAAGGAAGTTAGATAATTTAATACAGAAGGAAGGAGAGTAACATGGTCACAGTTTTTGTATACCAACTGGATATGAGATGAAGTGGAAAGAAACGACAAAAGGTCAATTCACAAGTCCATGCATGGTAAAAGAATGTTTCAAGTAAAGGGGTTAGGGGCAATACGAACACAGAAAAAGGAATAGATATGTAGTACAAAGTAGCTACTCAAATTCTGATTATATTAAGGAACTAGCAAGATCAGAAGAACAAGACTTAGTGTATTACAATATAAAGACAATGAAAGGGGTGGATAAGGCCACAGTTGGAGGCCACACTTTGGGGAACCTAACAGAGAAGAACATTAGGGCAAAAACGGCTACAGTGAAGGGGTAGAAAGGACCTGAAGACAAACTGCTCCAACCTGGTTTGGCCATGTTCAAGAACTTAACTAAGGAGACTTTAGAGCATCAACATTCTAAACGGCATTATGGAAGCAGATTGACAGAATTTGGTAACAAAACAAATGTAGCAGTGACTGAGGTTTTAAGTGCAAATGAAAGAATAATCTTTTCATTAACAGAAACAGGGGACAAAGGAGGGAAAGTAGGTTTAAAGATAAAAGAGACATGAGTCCCACTTTAGAGATGGAGATTAAGGCTTATACAGTATGGTTATCCAGAAATAATGCTGTATCCACAGGACTAGTGCTTGGATAAGAAAAGTCAGAGCTCAAAATACATTTGTTACCCACATAAAGATACCTGAAAGTTGTCAGATTTCAAAAGAAAAGATATTAGGAAAGAAAAAAGTATTGGGGGAAAAATGGATCAAAAAAAGTTTAAGAAACTGTCTGTATTTAGAAGGGAACAAAGAACAGCCAAAGAAGGTGTATCAGAGGTTAAGCTCGGCAACAGAAGACTCGAGTGTAACACAGCAGTGCTCCCTAACATTCTTCACATGAAAGCACACGCATGAGACAACATGTGTGGGGCATGAAGGCATAAAGAAGGCTGCCAGTAGCTGGGCATTATTAGCCCAGGAATTAAGGAAATCTTTAATCTCTCTACCAGTCAATCGATTCACTGAACTGTTTAGAAAGCTCTGTATTTCCCAAAAGCCCATATGCCAAAAAGTTTAATATTCTACTTGCCTCAGTGCCTCTTTCAGTAATCACAGATCAGTCGGGCAGAATGTTGCAGATGTGACAAAGAAAAACTCAGAAATGACCACCACACTTTGTAACCTGAGAAACCCCTGATGACTTTAAGTGGAAAAGGCTAGATTTCAGGAGGAACAAGATTAAAGTAGTGACATTTTTATTAGTCATGCTACCCTAAGAGGTTATAAGAGGTAACCTAAACAGGACGATTCTTCAAATTTTTGTAGGAAAAACATTTTCTTTTAAAATAAATTATAATTGGCCCTTGCCGGTGTGGCTCAGCTGGTTAGAGCATCATCCTGTAACCCAAAGGCTGTGTGTTTGATTCCCGGTCAGGGTGCAAAAGATCCTCAGTCTGGGCGTGTAGGGGAGGCCAATCAATGTTGGTCTCATATCAATGTTTCTCCCCCTCAACTCTCCCTCTGAAAGCAATGAAAACAAAAATGCTCTTGGGTGAGGATAAAATAAAATAAAAATTAAATAAGTTATAAATGTAGTATGTTCTACCTTCTGACTCTTGTTTTATTCATATTAATAAAAAGGAAAAATGAATAAAAATCCTTTCAAACTCTGCCAACACTTACCCAGTGCGAGACTGACCAACTTTATCACAAATATCCAAAATGAGGCCCCAATCTTCAGCAGTATTCATCTCACTGGTTGCTTTCTCTGTATATTATAAAAAGAAATTGCAGAAATATTACTTTTTAAAAATTGGTAAGAGGTAAATAATCAGATTCAAATCATCATATTATAGTATAATCAAAACACAACAACAAATTAAAATAACTGCCTGCCGTCTGGTTAAAAAGATGTTCAAATCCACCTTTACAAGGAAAGAGGGACACCTTTATTACCTATCACAATGATTTCTCCCACTCACATTTCAGTTGCTTGTTACTTAGTATAAAAAATAAGCCATTGGTTATTCTTTATTAAAAATATTATATGCAGGTCTATCTCTTTCTGTACATGAAAAGGCAAAAATAAGAAACATTTTCATTATCAAATAATTCTTAGCTTTACTTGCCAGTGAAGGAACATCTAGGTATAGATCTCTGTAAAATGTTTCAGGTAATTACACTAATTATCTAGTTTTGATTCTGGGTTCTGATAATGGGGAAATGAACAAGAGAAAAACAAGCTTTAACTAAATATATCCTTAATTAAAAGCTTGGGAAATTAAAGATATAAAGAGAGGGAAAACATGAGAAGCAACAACAGCAACAATACTTCAAAAGCTATATAACAATGTATATACATGGTAAACCACTCAGAAGACCCAAGAAAGGTGAATCGTATATTGGTAGTAATAAAAAAAAGCATGAGAACTAGCCTTTTTAATACCATTGAATTCTCAGAAAATTCAAGTACTGGGAAGTCTGCAACTGAAAGTGAAGAATAAAGAAGACTTAAAGTTAGGTGGAATGGGTTAATGCTGTTTGAAATGTAGGTAGGTCTTCACTCTGCCTTCCTTATTCAAGGGCTCTAGCAACCATCTCGCCTCCAACTAAGAAAGTAAGTGAAGATTTGTTTTCGGGAGGTTAAAGCAAAGTTTTTCTAGACAAGAAGACACCAGACATCATCATTGAGACACAGGCCTCAAAAATAATGAATTACTTCCGGTTTCCAATCCAGCATATAAGCTTAGAAATCATCACTCCATTCTAACAAGTAAAACACTAAAAAAGTGAAAAATTGACAATTTTTCTTAGATCCCTTAGAAGTGAGATCACAGGGCAAATCGCTGTCCCCAAAATCAGAAACACAGACCGGTGGATACACAGAATCACAACTTCAAGCAGAAACCCAGAAGCAGAAACATCGCCAGAAACCAGGGTGAGGACATGAAAATTTAAGCTGTAATGACTTGTCCTGGTTGGATAGCTCAGTTGGTTAGAGCATCATGTTGCTACAACCCAACGTTGTGGGTTTAATCACTGGTCAGGGAACATACAAGAATCAACCAAAGAATGCATGGATGAAGGAGCAACAAACTGATGTCTGTCTGTCTCTCAAATCAATAAAAAGTTTTAAAAAAATTACTGGAAGCTACGTGTGTACAAGTCTGAGAGGCAAGATTCTAGAGGGGTCCAGTCATAGGGATGTCCCACACTTCAGTGGGTTTTATAGGAGAAAAGTTTCCTTGCTGTCCAAGCAGAGGGGTGAAGAGAGCAACCATTTTGGGAGATACCAAAGCATTTTCTTCTTAATAAGGCCCACTATTCTCAAGAGAAACTATTTACCAGCCCTCAATCAACTAGGGTTTTACCAGAGATTAACTCACCTAGGTAAGTGAAATACTCAACTCCAAACCACTCTGTCCACACTGTTCCAGCCAAGGGGTGCAGGAGGTGCTGATATGCATGTGAGTAATTCATACTCCAATGGTAGAGGTTCACTGCGAGTCTAAGACATAATCACAGGAATCCAGAATCCTTCTCCACTGATGCCTTACCATCAGACCACTAAAGACTGGTGTTCTGTTTATCTAATACATAGTGTCTAACTTTCAGCAAGGCACACGTATAAGGTAAAAAAACAGTCTAAAGAGAATGAGCAAGCATCAGAACCAGACTCAGACATTGCAGGGAGGTTGGAATTATCAAACCAGGAATTTTTAAAACAATGATAATATGGTAAGAATTCTAATGAAAAAATGACACATCATGTAAGAACAAAAAGGCAATGTAAACAGAGATGGAAATTTTTTAAGAGTCAAAGAGAAGTACTAGTGATCAAAAATACTAAAAAATGAAGAATGCCATTGATGAACTCTACAGTAGACTGAACATGACTGAGAACAGACTCTCTAAGCTTGAGGATACGACAACAGAAACATCCAAAACTAAAAAGCAAAGATAAAAACTTACTGAAAAAAAAATTGAACAGATTATCCAAGAACTGTGGGAAACTACAAAAGGTGCAATATATACATAATTGGAATACCAGAGAATAAAGAAAAAACAAAAGAAATATTTGAAACAATATTTACTAAGAACTTCACCAAATTAAAGTCAGACACCAAACCACAGGTCCTAGAAGCTCTGAGGATACCAAGAGGAACAAATGTCAAAATAACAACACCTAAGCATATCATATTCAAATTGAGGAAAACCTACCTGAAATTCAAAACTACACAAAATCTCCTGTGTTACAATGCCCTAGCAGCCCAGAGGCTACACATCGGCAACTCCCCAACTGCCACCTTCTTATATTCCAATTATAACGCAGTAAAAGCTCAGAACCCCCACCCCTCAATGCTGGTACATATTTCCACACCCATACCTTTCCCTCTCTTGGGCAAGTAAAATAAAAAACTTTGCTCTCTGTACTTTCTTCTCTTTGCATGATCATGCTATAGCTGTCTGCGTTTCTCAAAGGATTTTTTTTTTTCAGAGAAAGGTGGGGTTTTGTAGCTCAGAAAATACTCTTTTCACCTTTATTATTGAAATTTTTAGTATGATACTGTAGTAATAGCAGTTATCTAACTAAAGCTAAAAGTAAAAAGAATCATGCTAAGGAAAGAAAGGAGGAAGAAAGAGAAGGTGGTTAGCCAGTTCTTGGGGCTCAAGTCCTCTCACCCCCATTTATTTACACAATTGAAAGAGTTTTGATAAGCACTTACCAGCACTTTAACATCTGAGTTGTATTTTCTTGGCCATTATCTATTTTACTGTATTTCTTATACCTTCATCCTAATAATATAAAAAAATCAAAATAGGAGAGCAAAGGTCCAAAAACAAACCCTGCTCCAAAAGGATTCAGAAAATGTGTTTTTATACTCAAATCTATCAACTATTTTATTTATTTTTTACTTAATCTTTATTGGATTTTTCCATTACCATTTAGAACCCTTTCCTCCCCTCCCCCTCGTAATCACCACACTGCTGTCCATGCCCATGAGTGCTTTTTCCTATTTGCTCAATCTCTCTACCCTCTCACTTCCCTCCCACTGGCTGTCATCCTGCTCTCCATCTACGAGTCTGTCCCCATTTTCCGTAAGTTCAGTCTGTTCATTAGGTTCCACATGTGAGCGAAATCATACCGTTTGTCTTTCTCTGACTAGTTTATTTCACTTAGGACAGTATCTTAAATGGGAGAAGGAACTCTGGGCACAGCCTAGGATTGCTCTGGCCTGGCAAAGGGTGGCAGGGTTATTTTCCTTCGGGTGCTCTAGAGGGGACAGGCTCTGAGGCAGAAGCCTGCCATTCTTCCAAAATTCTGTAGCTTTTGTATATAATGTTGTTTTATGTTGTTTTAGTTTGTAAACTAATCTTACAGAAATAAGGTAATTAAAAACTAGCAAGGGGAATAATAGGGGAACTCCAGAGTTAAAGATTCTACCCTTAACTGATTGGCTTAAGTGATTAAAGGTGGAACTGAAAAATTAAAGATTTCAGCCTTAGTTGATAGGCTTAAGTGACTAATGAATGTGGAAAGCTGTTACTCCAAAACTGTGTAGCTTTTGAATACTCTTTTTCTTTAACAAACCTCTGCCTCCAAATTTTGCCTAGAGGGTGGCAGAGGGCAGCAGGACCTCACTTGCTGTTCAGTAAGAGTAGACCCCCCGCCTTAGAGGAGGAATAAGGGGGCCAGAGAATAGCCTCCCGTTTACGCCTTTGCACAACTACTCCCTTAGGCATTAAGTCCTCAGGACAATGACATTCTGGCCCTCATCAAATAATCTTAAGAACAAAGCCTTTGGTCTATTGACCACAGAGACAGAATTTTATTCCAACTAGAGATGACATTTAGGACTCAGCTGTGTTTCCACTCCAGGCCCAGAAAAGCAGCAAAACCTGATGGTGCCAAGGTTGCTGAACTGAAGTCCAATTATTAGTTCCATTTTGCCACTAAAATCACCAACCAGGAAGCTCCAGTAAGCTTCTGTTTTCAGAGTTTTTATTAGAGTTTGCTTATTAAAGGTATGATTAACCATCTTCTGGAATTCTATCGCCAGTCCCCTCCCTGCTTCCTAGTGGGGCTGATACCTGACTCAAAAGCCCAAACTATCTAATCACAAGATTATTCCTTCTGGAATGGCCAGCCCCTATGCTGAGTATACCTAAACTAAGGTATACATACCATCAGGAACCCAGAGTGAATAAGAAAGATGCTCTTATCCCTCAGGAAATTCCAGGGATTTAGAGGCTCTCTCCCAGGAAACAAGGAGTAAAGACACTGAAAGACCGTTCTTTATTATTTAGCACTCTTTTTTAATGGGAAATCTTATCTTTAAAACAATATGTAAAGCAACTTCAAGTGGAACTGTTTAACAGCAGAATCTCATAGCCCTACCCCTCTGACCCTCAACCCCTCTGAAGGCCAACAAGATTGAATGACTCATCCTGAACAATACCCTCCAGTCTAACACTTACTTCTTAGAAAAGGAAAGCAAGTTATTACTTTGATCTAGTAGTGTCTTTAAATAATTAATTCATCATCCTACTGACTGGTAGCCAAGCAGATCTTTTTAAAAGCACAGTGATTTTTTTTTTAAAGAACACATTTAAATCTTAAAACCTATCACCTTATTTAAAGCATAATAGCTATGCTTATTAAAATTTACATTAAAATCTTAATAGTTAACTAGAAATGGCAGGCTTGTGTCTGCCTAAATAAAAACTGCCTATATTATAATTCAGTATGATCTTAGAGTTCCTAAATTAAGTCACATCCAGGAGTGTCTGGTACAGTCATGAGCGGATATTATGCTGAACATTCATGAACTACCCTGGCTATTTTCCGATACATAAACAGGGTCAGTATCAGAAATGCAACCTATTCAGAACTTAAAACTATTCACATCATTTATTGATGATGCCCCAAAATCAACAAATGCAGTTGTGGAATTCTCAGTTATAAAACAAGTATTTTTTAAAACAGAAGAATATAAACTGTTGCTAGCAGCAGTTCAACAAGATTTTGTGAATAGCAAATGAAATCAAAACTATTTACTTTCTGAAACAAAAACAAGATTTGTAGGAAAGGGAAAAGTGACAACAAAAATAAAAAAAATTGCTTCTAAAGAATTAAAAGCTTCTTAATGATCTAATTTCATCCTCATATTATCCTTACACAAATAATGAATAAAAGAGATTGATAAATTTGCCTAGCAATACCCAGAAAATGACACAGGCAGCCTCATTTAAATGTCAGTAACCTCAATGGATTGGAGAACTTTTTCTGATAAGCGGCTTCTTTTGATCTTCTCAAAATGTATGACTGTCAAAGATTTAAGGAGGTGAGAAATGCTGACAGGATCATTGCCCACCAAGTTCAGGCTACAGGAAAAAGATTGTCATTCAATCAATTTTGAGATACTCATCAAAAAATGGGCAATGGAGGGACTTCCGGCCAAGATGGCATAGGTAGATACACTTTGCCTACTCACACAACCAAAAGGACAACAAAAATTTTAAAACAAAAAAATAACCAGAACTGCCAGAAAATGAAACTGTATGGAAGTCTGACAACCAAGGAGTTGAAGAAGAAACATTCATCCAGACTGGTAAGAGGGGTAGAGACGGGCAGCCAGGCGAATGAGGACTCATGGCAAGGTGGGGGCTAGAGGACTAGGGACAGGCAAGGCAGCAGCTGGCAGATTGGGAGGTCCCACATTTGCCTGTGGATAAACTGGAAGGAACAACTGGGGAGCCAGACAGACCGCACAACCCAGGGTTCCAGCTCTGGAAAATAAAGCCTCAAAATCTCTGACTGAAAAAAACCTGTGATGGTTGAGGAGGGAGGAGAAACGCCCAGCCTCACAGGAGAGTTCGTTGTAGAGACTCATAGGGTCCTAGGACATACACAAACCTACCCACCTGGGAATCAGCATCAGAAGGGCCCAATTTGCTTGTGGGTAGCAGAGGAAGTTACTGAGAGCCCGCCAAGAGCTGAGCAAGCAGCATTTTCCCACGAGGACCCTCCCCCACATACAGAGTCACAAAGCAGTGACATGGGTTGCCTCACCCTGGCGAATACCTAAGGCTCCACGCCTTATTATGGAAGAGGTGTGTCAAGAAAAAAATTTTTAGCCCAAATGGAAGAACAGATCAAAGCTCCAGGAAAAAATACAACTAAGCAGTGAAGAGACAGCCAAGCTATCAGATGCAGAGTTCAAAACACTGGTAATCAGGATGCTCACAGAAATGGTTGAGTATGGCCACAAAATAGAGGAAAAAGTGAAGGTTATGAAAAGTGAAATAAAGGAAAATGTATAGGGAACTAACAGTGAAGAGAAGGAAATCGGGACTCAAATCAATGGTTTGGAGCAGAAGAAAGAACTAAACATTCAACCACAACAGAATGAAGAAACAAGAATTCAAAAAAATGAGGAGAGCCTCGAGGACAACTTTAGATCTTCCAACATCAAAATCATAGGGGCGCCAGAAGGAGAATAGGAAGAGCAAGAAATTGAAAATTTAGTTGAAAACATAACGAAGAATTTCCCTAATCTGGCAAAGGAAATAGATGTCCAGGAAGCTCAGAGAGCACCAAAGAAGTTGGACCCAAGGAAGCACACACCAAGGCACATAATAATTACATTAACCAAGATTAAAGATAAGGAGAAAATCTTAAAAGCAGCAAGAGAAAAGGAGTTCCCGTAAGATTATCAGCCAATTTCTCAAAAGAAACCTTACAGGCAAGAAGGGGCTAGAAAGAAGTATTAGAAGTCATGAAAGGCAAGGACCTACATCCAAGATTCCTCAATCCAGCAAAGCTATCATTTAGAATGGAAGGGCAGATAAAGTGCTTCCCAGATAGGGTCAAGTTAAAGGAGTTCATCATCACCAAGCCATTATTATATGAAATGTTAAAGGGACTTATCTAAGAAAAAGAAGATCAAAGCTATGAACAGTAAAATGACAACAAACTCACAACTATCAACAACTAAGCCTAAAATAACAAAAACATAAAGAACCTAAGAGAACAAAAACAAAAACTAAGCAAACAACTAGAACAGGAACAGATTTACAGAAACAGAAATTACATGGAGGGTTATCACATTGTATGCGGCAAACGTATTTATATGCGGGTAACATATAAATATGTTTATTTTTATACTTTTCTATTGCTCTAAAGGGATGCTAACATGCAGATATACGAATTCCAAAGGACAAAATTTGGGTCTCTAACACATACAATGGTGAATTATGTATGTATGTATGTTTTAACATTTATCACACAAAAACACACTACTAAAACTTCATTCTTTCTTTTTTTTACACATTTTACGTACTTTTTTCAAAATATTTTCAATAAATCGGAATTTTTACATATTTTATTAATTTCAATTTCCAGTGAGTTTTCCAGTATTTGTCTGTTTAAAATTGAAGAAAAATAATTCAGTATACATTTTATAGTAAATCACAAAAAGTTTCATTGAAAAAAATATGTAAAACTAAAGTTACCGTAATTTTACTGAATGTTGCCATTTGCGCAAAACACTAGCAAAAATGGCCCGCGCCAACTGTTAGCATGCGATTAAAGCTAACCGCATACAATGGGTTATCAGTGGGAAAGGAGCAGGGGAACAATGAGGGGAAAGATACAGGGAATAAGAAGCATGAATGTTTAGTACAAAATACTCGGGGAGGTCAAGAATAGTATGGGAAATGGAGAAGCCAAAGAACTTATATGTATGACCCATGGACATGAACTAAGGTGTGGGAATGATGGTGGAAGGGGCGGGTAAAGGGCAGAGGGGAGAAAAAATGGGACAAAAGTAATAGCCTAATCAATAAAATATATTTAAAAAAACAAAACAAAAATGGGTAATGGAGAAAGGCGTAAAGTGAACTCAGAGGGGTCTATACTTGCCCAACTCCATACTTTGACCACTTACTAAGAGCAACTGCTGCAACTGCAATTTATACCCAAGGTCCAAGGTAACTTCCATCATACCATACTCCAGGAGAATAATGGGATATTAACATTTATGAAGATTAATCTGGCTGTGGTTTATGATACTGAACAGACAAAGGAAAAACATGCCCAACTCTGTAGGAACAAATTGGCCCAAAATAATCTGACTAGGAATGCAAATTTACTATTACAAAAACATAACTTCAAGCTTTAGCAGAGGCAGGGAAATGATTCAAAATGCCTCTTAGGTTTCAAGTCAAAATAACTAGAACACTGTAAAATTACCAAATAATTAAGGAAGTTCCAAGCTGGGAAAGGTAAGTTCAGTTTTCTGATAGATTGATTTTTTTGATCTAGAAAAGCATCAATAATTCATCTTTGATAAATACTTATTGAGTCCTTACTATGTACCAGGCACTGTCCCTACTCTCCTAGGGAAGACAGAAATAAAAAGTTCTTATCCTTATAGAGTTTATATTCTACACAGTCAGCCAATCAATCAATCCATATTTCTCTGAATACTACAAAGAAAAATAAAAACAAGATAACAATGAGTGGGTAAAGATGAATTTTTTATTTTTACAGAAGTTGATTAGGGAAAGTCTCTCTTAAAAACTGATTTGAATAGTCTTGAATGATGTGATGGGAAGACTTTCAAATGCCTGAGGGAAGGATATCACTGAAAAGAAAACAGCACAATACAGGTACATAGGTGGGAGTGATCTTGGAGTCTTCAGATCCAAAAGGCTTAGAATGAGAGACTGGGAATCATAATTACATCAGAGATCGAAGAAGGGGCCAGACTGTGCACCACAATAAGGAATTTGCATTTCCCTGTAAGTGGAATAGGAGGGTGCTGAGCAGGTGACATTATCTGACATTTTTCAAAGATCACTGACCTTTGTAGATGAGAGCTGATTATAGGCAGCAAGAGTGGTAGCAAAGAAGCCTAACAGAAGGTTTTTGCCATAGTCTAAGAGTTAATGATGACTGCAGTGAGGTAATAGTGGTGAGGTAAGAAGTGACGACATTCTACATGTATTTTTTAACTATATTTTTTTTATTATGCTATTAGTTTTCCCAATTTCCCCCCTTTATCTCCCTCTGCCCTGCACCCCAACCCTTCAGCATCCCTCCACCTTAGTTCATGTCCATGGGTTGTACATATAAGTTGAGTTCTGTTTCCTACACCATTTTTGACCTCTTCCTATTTTATGCCTACCAATTATGCTTCTTCTTCCCTGTACCTTTTCCCTCTATTCCTCTCTTCCCCCTCCCCACTGAAAACCCTCCATGTGATGTCCATGTTCTGTTCCTGATTCTGTTCCTGTTCTAGATGTTTCTTTAGTATTTGTTTTTTTTTTTTTTTAGGTTCAGTTGTTGATAGTTGTGTATGTTGTCATTTTACTGTCATATTTTTTATCTTCTTTTTCTAAGTCCCTTTAACATTTCATATAATAAGGGCTGGGTGATGATGAACTGCATTAACTTGACCTTATCTGGGAAAGTACTTTATCTGCCCTTCCATTCTAAATGATAGCTTTGCTGGATAGAGTAATCTTGGATGTAGGTCCTTGTCTTTCAGGACTTCCAATACTTCTTTCCAGCCCCTTCTTGCCGTAGGTTTCTTTTGAGAAATCAGCTAATAGCTTTATGGGCACTCCTTTGTAGATCACTCTTTCCTTTACTCTTGCAGCTTTTAAGATTCTCTTTTTATCTTTAGTCTTGAGTAACTTAATGATGATGTGCCTTGGTGTGTTCCTCTTGGGGTCCAATTTCTTGGGACTCTCTGGGCTTCCTGGATGTCTATTTCCTTTGCCAGATTGGGGAAGTTTTCCTTCATTATTTGTTCAAAAAAGTTTTCAATTTCTTGCTCTTCCTCTTCTTCTGGCACATAATTCGGACATTGGAATGTTTCAAGTTGTCCCAGAGGTTACTAAGTCTCTCTTCATTTTTAAAAAATTCTTCTTTCTTCATTCTGTTCCGATTGGATGTTTATTTCTTCCTTTTGTTCCAAATCGTTGATTGAGTCCTGGTTTCCTTCCTGTCACTGTTGGTTTCCTGAATATTTTGCTTTATTTCATTTTGGGTATCTTTCATTTCTTTCATTTTTGACCAAGCTCAATCAGTTCTGTGAACATTTTGATTACCAGGGCTTTAAACTCTCTATCAGAGAGGTTGGCAACGTCCTTATTGCTTAGCTCTCTTTCTGGAGTTTTGTTCTGTTCTTTCATTTGGGCCATATTTCTTTGTCTCCGTGCACCTGTTAAGTTGCAAGGGGGCGGGGCCTTAGGTATTCACCCAGGCAGAGCAACCCTCTTTGTTGTGCTTCGGCATTGCCTGTGGGGGAGGGGCCAGAAGGGGAATAATGTAGTTCACCTGCTTGTTTGTAGCCCACTTTCCAAGGAACTCCTGTGAGACAGGGAGTTTCTCCCACCGCAGCAACCGCTGTAGTCCACAGTCAGCTCTGAGTCTCAATTTCCCCGTTCAGTCAGCCCCACCCACTCAGTCCGCCACCTCACCATCTGCCACCTTACTTGTCTGGTTGGCTGTTTCTTTGATTCCTTGGCTGTGGGAGTTTTGTGCAGTTTGATTTTCTGGCCCTTCTAGTTGTTTATTGATTTTAGATTGGTTATTATTCTCCTTTTGGTTGTGCAAGGAAGTGAAGGGTTTCTACCTAAGCCTCCATCTTGGCTAGAACTCCCGTATTTTTAAAGTAGAGTCCAAAGATATTCCTGATGGAATGGATTTGGAGAGTGAAGGAAAAAGAAGAATCAGTGATGATTCCTAGACAATAGAGATGAGTGACAGGAAATATCAATGGTGCCATCTGCTGAAATAGGTAATGATGAAGAAATGAGCAGGTTTGGAGAAAGAAACTAAGAACTATTACTATCTCTATATTCCATATTAAAGGTAAGAAAACTGAGGCACAGAGTACCTAAGCAATTAGACCAAAGTCATACTGCCAGTGAGTGGGAAACCTGGGAAATGAATTCAGGCAGTGTGGCTCCAAAATCTGAATTCAATAACAAATTCAATAACCAAGAAGAAATGGGTAAGTTCCTAGAAATATATAACCTTCCTAGACCAAGTCATGAAGAATTAGAAAATCTAAACGGGCCAATCAACAGTGAGAAAAACTATCAAAAACCTCCCAAAAATAAAAGCCCAGGACTAGATAGCTTCACTAGTAAATTTTAGCAAACATTTGATACCTACCCTTCTCTAAGTCTTCAAAAATATTAAAGAAGAGACAATACTTTCTAACACATTTTATGAGACCAACAAAACCCTGATACTAAAACCTGGCAAGGTTAAAACAAAAGAAAACTACAGACCAGTCTCTTTGATGACTACTATGCAAAAATTCTAAACAAAATACTAGCAAATCAAACACAGCAATACATTTTAAAAATTATACATCAGGATCAAGTAGGTTTCATTCCAGGAGCATAAGGAAGGTGCAACATACACAAACTGATCAATGTAATGCACCACATTAACAAAACAAAGAATAAAAATCATATAATTTTCTGTATCTATTTCTAAATATATCTATACTTATAAACAGATGCAGAAAAAGCCCTGGATAAGATACAACATCCATTTATGATTAAAACACTCAATAAAATGAGTATAGAAGTTTTGCAACATAATAAAGGCCATACATGACAAACTCTTAGCTAATGTCATACTCAGTCATGAAAAACTGAAGCTTTTCCTCTAAAATCAGAAACAAGACAAAAATGTCCACTTTCACCACTCTTACTCAACATAGCTTTGGAAGTCCTAGCCAGAGCAATCAGACAAGAGACAGATATAAAATGTATCCAAACTGGGAATGAAGAAGTAAGTGTCACTTTTTTGCAGATGACATGATTTTATGTATAGAAAACCCTAAAGACTCCACCAAAAAACTATTAGCAACAATAAACAAATACAGTAGAATTGCAGGATACAAAATCTTCTACAAAAATCCACTGCATTCCTAAATATTAACAAATGAAATTTCAGAAGAAGAAATTTAAAAAAAAACAATTCTTTCTGACAGTTCTTTCTCAACAAAAAGTAAAATACTCAGGAACAAACTTAACAAAGTATGTGAAGAATCTATATACTGAAAACCACAAGACAATAAAATAGAAAGATATTCCTTGTTCATGGATTGGAATAATCAACGTAGTTAAAATGCTCATATTACCTAAAGCAATATACAGATGTAATGTCATACCCATCAAAATCCCAATGTCATTTTTTAAAGAAATAGAACAAAAAAAATCATCACATTGGTGTGGAACCACAAAAGACCCAGAATAGCCAAAGCAATCCTGAGAAAAACAAATGAAGCCAGAAGTACCACACTCCATGACTTCAAATTATACAAGAGTTGCGATAATCAAAACAGCACGGTATTGCAGGAGAACAGACACACAGATCAATGAAACAAAACTGAGAGCCCAGAAATAAACCCACATGTACACAGGCAAGTAATTTTTGACAAAGAAGGCAACAATGGAGTAAAGAAAGCCTCTTAAGTAAATGGTGCTTGGAAAATTGGAAAGCCACATGCAAAAGAATGAAACCATAGCTTGTCCACATGTACAAAAATTAATTCAAAATAGATCAAAGACCTAAATATAACACCTGAAACAATAAAATACATAGAAGAAAATATAGGTACTAAACTCATGGTCCTCGGTCTTAGAAAAGATTTTATGAACTGGACCGCAAAGTCAAGGGAAGTAAAGGCAAAAATAAATGAATGGGATTATACCAAACTCAAAAGTTCCTGCACAGCAATAGAAACTACCACCACCAACAACAAAAAAAAATGCAGCCAACTGAATGGGGGATGATATTTGCAAAGAATAGCTATCAAACAAGGGTTTAATAACCAAAATTTATAAAAAAACTCATACAACTCAACACCAAAAAAACCCAATATAATTTAAAAATAAGCTGAGGACCTGAAGAGACACTTCTCCCAAAAAGGCATACATATGGGCAACAGATATATGAAAAGATGCTCAACTTAACTAGCTATTAGGGAAATACAAATTACAACTACAATGAGATTCCATCTCACACCTGTTAAAATGGCTATTATCAACAAGACAAGCCACAAGTGTTGATGAGGCTGTGGAGAAAAAGGAACCCTCATTCACTGCTGATGGGAATATAAACTGGGACAGCCGCTATGGAAAACAGTATGGAGGCTCCTCAAAAAATTAAGAACAGAATTACCGTATGACCCACAATCCTTCTTCTGGGTATCTACCTGAAAAACTTGAAAACATTTATTCACAAAGATATATGTACCCATATGTTCATTGCAGCACTACTCACAGTGACCAACATGTGAAAACAACAGAAGAGTCCTTTGCTAGATGACTGGATAAAGATGTGGTACATATATACAATGGAAGGTTTTGGAAACCTTTTAAATCATGACTGGGGGTGGGGGGATGCCACTGGCATCTAGTGAGTATTTGTCAGGGATGCCGCTAAATACCTTCCATTGGACAGCTCAAACCACCCCCACCCCCAGCAACAAAGACATTTATCTGGTCCATACCATCAAGAGTGTTGCTACTGAATAACCCTAGGCTACAGTAATCAGGAAATGATTCAGGCACAATGAGTTGGATTCTGAGTTGGCCTTTAATCATGAGGACATGTAAAAAGGTAGAAGAAATAATAGGGGCAAACGTATAAAGACAAGAAGGAGCCTGCTTTGAACTGAATGTTGTAGGTACTGAGAAAGGGTTTGACGTTAAAAAATTTATTTAAACTCAACAGAAATATGCATTGAAAAAGTCATCAGAATACAAAAGTGACTGGGTAGTTGGAAGCCAGATTATATAAAAACTAGATCAAGGGACTGGGACCAAAGAAACAGGTATTAAAAAATTGTTTTAGTTCAAGCATTTGCCCTAAATTAATGTAGTAAGTTGCAAAACTGCTTAAGAGCAGCAACCATGTCTTATTAGTAACTCTATTTCTTATGTCACTGCTCTGTAAATAGTGTGTGCTAAGCGCTTATTAAATTAAATGCAGTTTTCCGGTTCAGTATTACAAGTATTATTGGTGATCTCTTAATTTCTATCTATTGTGAGTATTCAGGACATTCATTTAAAGAAACAAACAAAAAAGCTATCATTTGGTAGGTGATTACTATATAAAGGCACTGTAGTAGGCCCTCTACACAGATTATTTAATTTAATCACAATGTGTTTTTTGCTCTTTAAAGATGAGGATACTGGGACTCAAAGAGCTTAAGTAACTTGTCCTTTATTTCACTCAGCTAGAAAGTGGCAGATATAAGATTGAATCCTTTTCTAGTCTTAATCCAAATCTACAAGCTTCAGTGATACACTGCAAGGAAGGATTAAAAAAGCAAAATCTGACAGCTACCATTCACAATTAAAATATGCAAGCTGTCTTTATATTTCTTTACTACAGTAATTAGTAAATTCTGCTTTAAGGAATTTGGACATGGTATTTGGCTTGCTTTTCATTACACACCTGTGGGCTAAGGTAGTTCCTTAACTGCATTCAAATCAACCCTAAATTCTCTTCCCAGAAACTCAAAGTCCTGTGGTTATTACCCTTAAACCAGAAAAAGATAAAAATCTAACCTGTTGAATTGGTCTGATCAGTACCTACTACCAATGATTCAGAGAAAAAGACAAATCATTTCAAATTCAAAACAAATTAGCATTTTCATATTCAAGGTCCTCGTCCACGCTTCTTAAAGTACAGAGACAGGCAGCCCAGTGGCTCAGGTCCTCTATTCGGTCTCAGCGGTTGCCAAGTATTCCATTTTCAGCTCTCCCAACGTTTCTAAGAGTCTACCCTTAAACAGAAGCTCTCTCCTCCCGTTAGAGTTACAAAGTACATTTTAAAATCCTCTAAGGAACCTAACCTAAAACATTCTCCTAGTTCCAGATGCTTAACATCTATCAAGGGAAACATTTTATCATAAGGCTTACAATCCTACCCTAGTGGAGATGCTCGTCAGCCCTCGGCTCTGTTCTTCCAGAAGCACTGTCCCAGCACCAGGTGCTACACCAGCTGTTCCTCTGACGCTCCCTACAGCAGCCCTTTCGGCAGTTCCTCCCAAACCCACGGTTCCAGCTCAAAGCCCATTTCGCAGTCTGAGTCCCATTTCTTTCAAAGGGGATGCTCCAAGCCCGCAACCTCCTCCGGACTCTTAAGGTTGGAGCCTCAATGAAAGGAAACAGCTTGTCCCTGGCCGGGAGTCCAGAAGGTACGCAGAGAGCCGGCAGAGAGGACTTGCCGTTCGGGGGCCGGTGCACAGGGAGCGGCAGAAGCACTTACCAACATCCTGATCGAAAGGATTGGTGGCAAAGAGAGGCATCTCCACGGCGTGCCGAGGTGTCCGCAGGGACTCCCCGTCGACACAACGGGAGTCAGGATGAGACGGAGGAAGGATGACTCCTCAGGCAACAACAACAGACAAGTACTCGACAGGGTCCACGACAGGTTCTCGTCTCGCCAAACCGCAGCAACCGCGGCAGCGGCGGCGGCCACAGCAAAGGAGCCGAGAAGGCCCCCCGCGTGGAGCCTGTCGGGTATCTGGGCGACCTCAGCGCTGCCTGACCAGAACCTGCCCAGAACCTGCCCCACCAAAACAGGCCAACCAAAGAGCCCCCTCCTCCATACTCCTCATTTTATTAGTCCCACTGGAGAGTAGCAGTAATGTCTGCGTTTTCTGCTTTTGCCTTGGCCGGCAGTCTCCGGAAGACGGGGACCTGAAGGCGCGCCGAAGCCGACTACCGATCCCAGGAGTGAATCAGAAGACTGAGAGTAAGGGTCGCGTTTGTTGTTGAGTGGGACCCCTTTCCCTTCCACTCTGTCGGTTGTCATATATTTGTAGTCCCTGTGGAGGGGGATGGGACCTCCTTCTTTTGGAGCTACCTAGGTTAAAAAAAAAAAAAGGCTATGAGTAATTTGCTGTCTAAGGTGACAAGAAACTTGCTTGGATGAAGTCATGTGAGCTGAACGGATTGGCTCGAATCCCGGAGGAGGGGAGTGTCAGGGCGCGCGCTCCCTGGGAGCGAGCTGGAGTAATGCTGGCACTTGGAGAGCCTGGACGCCCGGCTTCCGAATCGGGAAAGCTTTCCTAGTGGGGCGTTGGTTATTAGTGACTAACTGTGTACTCACTAAGCAGTTGTATTGGTTGGAGAGAAAGTTTCACAACCCAAGAAATCCCCCGTAAAGTGAACAACAACAAAAAAAGAAAACAAAAATGGAGCTAGAAATTGATTAGTGATTTCTCACCACTTAAAATGTTTATTTAACAAATAAAAACACGTAGAAATTTTAAGGAGCATCTTGGATTTTGCGTCCCATTTGGAACAGACCATCTGGCACGTGGACAGAAGTTATGTAAATTATGTCCAAAAACAGTACTTCCAAACGTAGAATGCAAATAAGTATTTCCAAAGTGTGGACAACAGTATTACCATTATTAGTGGTATACAAAGGGTGCTTACAAAAATCCATTAGGATTGAAGTTCCATTTCTAAAAGTAATGCATTAAAGTAGCATTTAGATACATTTTTGTCACAAAGAATGGAAAGAATCAGGAATGTGGGAATCATACAATCACACTGTTGAATTAAATGTAAATTACTATATTCTTTCTAAAAGAAATAGTTGGAAGTATGTAACCAAAGCTTTCAAAAATGTGAACACCTTTAGACCCAGGACGTATACATTTTTTGGAATTTATCCTAAAGACATTCCTTAAGAACATGAACAGAGATAATTCACAGCAACAGTGCTCAAATTATCAAAGCACTGTTAACACTAAAATGCCCAACATTTAAGAGATGGGACAAATTACTTCATTTCTTGGTGTCCCAGTTTCCTCTTCTGTGAGAAATAGGTGAAACAATAGTGTTGTGAAGATCAAATGTATTAATACAAGTGAACACCCGAGGCGCCTAGCATATAGTAAGCAATAAATAAGTATAAGCAATAGTTATAATTAGTATTGGTCAAGTAAATTACAGTACACACAATATAAAAACTCCACAGCTATTAAAGGTAATAATATGTATCTACATTTACATAGAAAGGTTTAAATACATAAGTTTTTCAAAGAAGGTGATGAGAAAAAAAAACATGCAGAATTACAAAATGACCCAGAATTTTAAAGTATGAGAGGAAATACATGAGAATATTACAACATGATCCTCTCAGTTGTAAGATTGTTGAAAGGTTTTAGTTCTTTATGCACTTTGTGTTTTCCAAATATTTTAATGATGAGCCTGTTATCTTTCAAAAGCAGGAAAAGTAAACACACAACAATGTAAAAATAAAAGTGGTATGTTTGTACTACTGATTCTTAACATTTTGAGAAGCCAGTACCAAAAACTTGTTTGTGTTTCAGTAGGACAGTATAAAATTCTTCCAAAACATCACTATTGGGCTCTGAAACAGAGCATTCTCTCCCCCAAACCAGTTCTTGATTACTAGGCTGAATCAGGTGACAACTCGTCCACCTCAAGTTCCTGAGCAGTGTCTGGGGGACATTATAATCACCCTGTATCACAGCCAAATGTTTATGGAAACGCATTTGGATGTACTTTGTGCTTCAGTAATGAGACTGTATTATTCTGTTGCCAGCAATAAGCTATTGATCAAACTGTTCAAGCCTTGATTATCAGCATGTGAGCACTGGAAACAGTGAAGGAATAACAACTATCAATCTCGGTTACATTATCTATATATTCTGACCGAGAAGGATGAATTTAGCTATTTGAAACCTTTATGATTAAATGCTATGAATACAAAATATTTTTAAAATGTAAAATTTTTAACATTATTATGTTTAACATAAAAGCCAAATATAAAAAGTGAAATGGGTTCATATTTTGAGGTTAGCTTTTCATTATTATCCCTTAAAACATTGAAACTGCAGAGGTTTCACTTTTAGTATTTCCATCGTTTTAAAAACACTTGGTACTACATATCAGTGATTCAAATGTTTCTGTAATATGTGTTCACTAAATTCTGTGGTTAATTTTAAAATGCATCCCTCCTTTTTGTTTGATTTCGAAAATTCATACACATTAAAAACGGTAGAAACATGCAAATGGAGTTACTCTAAGAAAAATACATAATTTTAAGTTTCAGGGGGAAAATGTCCTAGGAAGATTATTAACACTACTTTAGTTCACGCCCTCATTATCTCTTAGATTAATGATTACATTCGCCTTCTACTATGTTGTTCTCCTTTCTTACTGGTATGGACTGAATTGTGTCCTCCAAAAATTCATATATTAATAGTCATAATATCAATGTGATAATATTTGGAGATGGGGCCTTTGGTGGATAATTAAGTAATTAGGTTTAGATGAGAGAATGCAGGTGGTGCCCTAATGAGGGGATTAGTGCCCTCATAAGAGGAAACACCAGGGAGCTTGATAATCTCCCTCTCTCCCTCCCTCACCCTCTCTCTCCCCATCTCTCTCTCTCTCTCTCTCTCTCTCTCTCTCTCTCCCCCTCTCTCTCTCTGTCTCTTCCCTCTCTCTCTCTGACTCTTCTCTCTGCCATGTGAGCGCACAGTGAGAAGGCAGCTATGCCTGCAAGCCAGGATGAGAGTTATCACCAGAACCTAACCATGCAGGCACTCTGATCTAGGATTCAGCCTCCAGAACTATAAAAAAAATAAAGTTCTGTTGTTTAAGCCACACAGTCTATTATCATATTTTATGGCAGCCAAACTGAGTAATCCACCTACCTATCTCCCAACCATTCTCCAAACCTCTGCTGGAATTATTTTTCTAGCACATAAATTTCATCATGTCATTCCTATGAAATTTTCACATGGTTCTTCAGTCAGTCGATCAGTCATTCAATACATGTTTATAAATTTTTTATGTGTGCCAGGTACCATTCTGGGTGCTAGAAACATAATAGGGAATAAAAGCTCTATGCGAGATAAGCTTCTTCGGAGTATAGACTATGGGAAATACAGTCATTAAATCAATAAATTAACTGCATGGTTACAAGTATGCAAATTAGTCTCCTGCCTTCAAGATCAAATTCTAATTCTTTAGTATTATATCCTTACTGAACTGGCCCCTGAGTACCTCATCTCCTCACAATCTTTCTCTGTACCCTCTACTTTAGTTTTTCTGATGTCCCCATATTTTCAATGGCTTCCAACAAGCATCTCTTTCTGCCTTTCCTGCTCTGATTCTATATCTTCTCTAAACCTACACTCATATTTCATTTTTCAAAAGCCTTTCCTGACCCAGTACCTGACCAGTAGTAGTCATGTAATAAATATTTGTTAAATCTTGATTATTGGTCATCTCTATCACAGACTTAATGGTATTGTATTTGTTCCAGGTGTCTTTTACCACATAAAATTCACTCTGAACTTGGTATGTTAGGGTAACGATAATAATTATTTTGCTTACAGTTCAGAAATGTGCTCAGAGCTCTCCAAGCACAGCTTGCCTCTCTTCCACAGTGTCAGCAGGAGTGGCTCAAAGACTGGGACAACTACACCCGGGGCTGCAATCTTTTGAAAACTCACACACTTAACATGTCTGGCAACTGATGCTGGCAGTTGGCTGGATCATTGGGGTTGTCAGCCAGAACAATCATATGAGACCTCCTATGGTCTACTTGGTTCCTCCCAGCATATTGGACTGAGCATGTCGAGAGACAGGAAAAGGAAACTATTACTTTCTTAAGAGTTGAGCTAGGAAATGGGTACAGCATCATTTCAGTCATGGTGTATTGGACAAGGAGTCACAGTGTCTACACTCAAGGAGAAGAACTAAATCTCACCTCTTTGTGGAAGGAATATTAAAGAATTTGAGAGCCATACTTGAAAGCTACCGCAATACTGTAACTTTTAGTCCGTGACTCATTTATCTCTATATTTCTGAGCTTTCCAAAGTAGGTATTCCATAAATTTTTGTTAAATGTAGTAAATAAATATGACATGACTAAAATGGGATACTATCATTACCAGCCATATGGGAGTACAGGATCTGGATTTATCTTTTACCATAACTAATTAGAACATTGGGCAAAACGCACAAAACAATTTCAAACATGGAACAACAGACTGTGATCCCGAGGAGAAAAGAAACATGCAATAAACCCTATGATTGCTGTAGCATTATGTCTAGAGTCATTTTCTGAACTGTGCCAAATGGATGGGAAACTCAAAAAGAACCAGAAGCTCCTATTGTATGAAAAGATAAAAGTCAGGGTGTGGATTGCAAGCCACACTCTGTGGCAGATGATGAAAACTGCCTGACACAGTTTGAGCTTGCTATAGCAACAAAGTCTAACCGATTGAGCTGGTTTTTCTTCTATGAGACAAGATGTAATATAGACTTAGTGTTTAAAAAAAAGAAATAAAAATCAGAGTTTGGGAAAGACAAAGGGCTAGAATTTGGAGGACAGAATACTAGTGCTGCCATTCAGAGAAAGCGCTCCAAAAATCTGCACAGGAGTCCCTTTGAGACTATGGTTGAATGCTAATCTACTCGTGGATAGGGTAAAACTCTGCAAGTCTGAGTAAAGAAACTGAGGTTAAGAGGTATTACTAAGGAAGCAAAATCTGAAAAGTCCCAAGAATTCCTGCAAGTCTAGAAATCATTCGAGTTCTCTAATCGAGTTCCTTCTTCCAGAGGGAAAATACCTAATTGAATATCCTGGGTATTTAGTAAATACCCACAAAGGGCAATGTCTTAGTAGTGAGGAGTAGCCTGAGAAAAAAAGCTACTCTACATCTTCTTTTAAAAAAGTTTAAAACAGTTACTCTTAAGATCAAGATACATAACACATAACTAAGTTATATGAAGATCAGAACAAAGTAAGAAATTTAAAAGGAATACTCTCCCACTGAAAAAAAAATACAGCACTCAAAAATGTAAAATTCTACAATGACTAGACTCCAATAAAAAGTTATTGAACACATGAAGTGCCAGGGAAATGTGACCAATAACCAGTTGGGAAATTAGTCCTTAGAAATAAACTCAGAAAGTAAAGAGATAATTGAACTAACACATAAGAATGTTTAAAGAGCTACTGGAACTATAGTCAATATGCTCAAGAAAATTACAAACAAATGAACAGAATTAAAAGAGAAGTAAAAGATATAAGAAAGCAAATGAAAAATCTAGAGATGAAAATATAGTATCTAAAATGAAACTTTCACTAAATAGGATTAACATTAGACACTGCAAGAGATAAATAAACTTGAATATATAGCAACAGGATGTCTACAAATTGAAACACACAGAAGAAACAAATTTTTTAAAATTAACCTCAATGACATGTAGGAAAATATAAAGCAGTGTAACATGTGGATGGAATTTCACAGTAAGTGAAAAAATGCAGAAGTAAACATATTTTTAAATGCCCAAACTTTCCCAAATTTAATGAAAACTATATTCCCACAGATCTGAGAACATAAATTAATCCTAACCAAAATGATCAACAATTAAAAAATGACCTCAAAGCACATCATGATCAAATTGCTGAAAATCACTGATAAAGACAAAGTCTTAAAAGCATTCAGAAAACAAAAAGACATTATAAACAGGAATAAAAATACAAATTACAGTAGACTTCTAATCAAACTATGCAAAATAAAAAATAACAGTGGAACAGCACCTCTAAAGTCCTGAACTGAAAAACTGTCAACCTAGAATTCTCTATCAGCAAAATGCATTTCAAAAATGAAGGTGATGTCCCTGTTCTCAGAAGAGTTGCACCTGGTTTGGTGGTGCTTGTCTCATATCAGCCAGGGACAAAGCAACTCCTGTTTATCCCAGCTTGGCTTTTGGTCTGTGCCCATGCCAGGTTCATGCCCTGGAGACATGGGGGGAAAAGGTGAAGGTGAAATCATGAATTACATGTGAAAAATATCATTGCCAGCAGACCTATACATGAGAAATGTTAAAACATACAAACAAACAAAAGTAACTTCTTCGGACAGAAGGACTATGGTATCAATGATCTTAATCCTCACATAGTTGTGAAGAGCATCAGAATGATCATGCATTTCTACTCTTTAAAATTTCTTTCTTTTTTTAATTTTTTTTAAAGATTTTTATTTATTTATTTTTAGAGAGAGGGGAAGGGAGGGAGACAGAGAAGGAGAGAAAAAGCAATGTATGGTTGCCTCTCACATGGTCCTCACTGGGGACCTGGCCCGCAACCCAGGCATGTGCCCTGACTGGGAATCGAACCGGGACCCTCTGGTTCCCAGCCCGCGCTCAATCCACTGAGCTACACCAGCCAGGGCTAAAATTTCTTTTTTAAAAAGATTTAATTTGTTTATTTTTAGAGAGAGGGGAATGGAGGGAGAAAGAGAGGGAGAGAAATATCAATGTGAGAGATACATCCATGGGTTGCCTCTTGCACAACCCCAGCTGGGGGCCTGACCCACAACCGAGGCATGTGCCCTGACATGGAATGGAACTGGCAAACTTTCGGTTCACAGACCAGCACTCAATCCACTGAGCCACACCAGCCAGGGCTAAAACTTCTTTAAAAACAAAAATATTAACTGTGCATGATGGGGCTGATAAAATAGAAAGAAGTAAAATACAGGAAAAACAATAACACAACAGATAGGAGAAGGAAAATAAAAATGTATTGTTGGAAGAGTTCTTACGTTACATATAAAGTGATATAAATAATATTTGAAAGTAGACTAATAAGTTAAAAATGTATTCTGTAAGCCCTAGAGCAATAGCCCCCCACAAAAAGAAAATCAAATGACAGTGATAAATAACGGTGGAAATAAATAGAATGTTTAAAAAAGATCTAATGCAACACATAGAAAACAAATAGTAAGGGATAGATTTAAATCCAAACATATTAATAACTACATTAAATACAAAAGGTCTAAACATTCCAATTAAAAATAGAGATTGTCAAACTAGATTTTTAAAAAAGATGAATCAATTGTATTATGTGTATAAGAAACTTGTTTGAAAAAAGACAAAGATAGGTTTAAAGTGAATAGATGGAAAAAGATATACTTTGAAAATACCAATTTAAAGAAAGTGGCTGGCTATATTACTATCAAACAAAATAAACAAACAAACAAAAAAAAAACAGAAAACTTCCCAGGGACAATGAGTGACATTTCATAATGATAAAAGGGGCAAATCACCAAGAAGACATAATAATATGAAATGTGTAACAACCTAATGACATAATTTGAAAGAAAAAGGAAGCAAAACTTACAAAACTGAAAGGAGAAATCTACGTATATGGTTTTGTTGGCTATTTTAACTCTTGTCTCTCAGGCAAAGATGGTACAAACAGAAAATTGGTAATTTCATAGAAGACTGAACGAGCACAGTCAGCCGTCCCCACCCTTAGTTATGGCCCATCCACAACTGCAAGATAAGCATTCTTATCAAGTGGACACAGGGCATTCACAAAGACAGTAGGCTGGGCCCTAAAATGACTCTTAATAAAATTTAAAGGATAAAATCATAGGTTTTGTTCCTTGACTAAAACAGAATTAATTTAGAGAGGTAACAGAAATATATATATGGAAAATTCCACCTTATATAAAGATTAAACAACATAATTCTAAATAACCTATGTGTCATAACATTGGACATCAGGCCATGAAGGACAGTGGTCATTTAGAGATGGGACAAAACCAAAGTGAGCCTCATGAGTGTCCTGGTTTACTGCCTGGATAGATTTCCCAGGCCATGGTATACAGCGTCAGTCTCCTTGAGATGAGGAAACAGAGCTGGGAGTCCACAGGGACCGAGGCAGTTAGGGTTTCAGGGCAGAGTATAGAGACATGCTGGAACGCAAAAATATCCATCACCTGAGAAGATAGGATATGCAATGTCTGATGTCCAATAAAAAATTACCAGGCTATCCACACACAAAAAAAACACTTTAAATATGAAATTACATTATGGTACATATAAAGATCTATCATGCTAATAGTAATCAAAAGTGATCTAGAATAGCTATATTAATATCAAAGTAGGCTTCAGATCAAAGAATATTACCAGGGTACAGAATGTTACTTCATAATGAAAACAGGGTCATATAATCAAAAGAACATGACACTTCTATGTGGTTTTGCACATAGGAACAGAACGTCAAAGAACATGAAACAAAAACTGATGGAACTTTAAGGAAAAATTGATGACTCCATGTTTATAGTTGGAAATTTCAACTCCCCCCTCTCTCAATAGTGATGGAACAAGTAGAAAGAAAACCATTAAGGCTGTAGAAGACTTTAACAATACTATTAGCCCACTTGACTTAATTGAAATTGATAAAATACTACACCCAATAAAAATGAGTACATATTCTTTTCAAGTGCACATGGTATATATATCAAGATAGAGAATAATCTAGGCCATTATACAAATCTCAATAAATTTAAAAGGATTCAAGTCATATAAAGTATGTCCTCTGACTACAACAGAATTAAACTAAAAATAAAGGCAGAAGGATATTTAAAAGTTCCCAAATACCTGGAAGCCAAAAAACACACTTCTAAATAACCCATTGGTCAAAGGAGAAACGAAAATGTGAATTAGAAGGTATTTTGAATGGCATGAAAATGAAAATGCAACATATCAAAATGTTGGGAAGCAGTTAAATCAATTTTTAGGGGGATTTTTAAATTTTTTATTTATTTGTTTTCAGAGAGAGGAGAATAGAAGGAGAGAAACATTGATGTGAGAGACAAAAATTGATGTGAGAGAGAAACATCAATCTGTTGCCTCTTGCACTTGTCCTGGCTGGGACCAAACCAGCAACCTAGACATGTGCCCTGACCGGGAATGGAACCGGTGACCCTTCACTTTATGGAACGACACCCAACCAGCCAAGCCATATAGATCAGGGATAGAAAGATACTTTATAATATAATATAATAAATATAATATAATATAATATAATTAATATAGCATATCATATATACTAGAAAAGAAGAAAGGTCTCAAATCAATTACCTCAGCTTTTATTTTAAGGATCTAGAAAAATAGCAAAAGAAACCATAGTAAGCAGACAATAGGATATAATAAACATCAGAGAGGAAAGTGATAAAAGAGAAAACAATAGAAAACAAACAAAACTAAAAGTTAGTTTTTTGAAGGAAGAAAATTTATAAAACTATATAGTCAGACTGATGATAAAAAGAGAGAAAAGATAGAAATGACCAATTTCAAGAATGAAAGAAGTTATATCACTACCGGTGCTACAGATATTAAAAGGATAGTAAGGGAATATTATACCTATTCCCTTTATACCTATAATTTGGATAAATTAATGGAAATGACAAATTCCTTGAAAGGCACAAACTACTAAAGCTCATGAAAGAAATATTTAACTTGAATAATTCTATTTCTATTAAATGCACATAATTTCTTTAAAAAAAAACCTTCAATGAAATTAACTTCCAGCCTTCACGGATTTTCTTAAGATTACAAAGTGGCATGATGACCCTGGTGGGGGAGGTTGATGGGCTCTCTTCATTATTTTGACGGTGGTGATAGTTTCATGGACATACCTATACATAAATATATGTCAATACTTACCAAGTTGTACAGTTTAAACATGTGCAGATTATTGTGTCAATTATACCTTACTAAAGCTGTTAAAATAACCATAATTTATATCCTTTGCAACAATGTATAGATTTAATGAAAAATCTTTGACCATTACTGAAAAATATGAGTGGACATAAAAACATTTGAAAACAACAGCCTTGGTCCTTTCCACAGCAATGAGACTGCTTCACCTCCCCAGCCTCTCCTAATAGGCAATTCTGGATCAGTTGATGCTTCTGACGCACATCTTCTGTGGAGCAGGTTGGACCAATCTGCATGATGCCAGATCCATAAATAGCCCTCCAATAACAAACAATGGTTTCACAATAAACATCATTTCCTTGGTTTATTGTAGCTTAACTCATGACTTCCACTTTTGCCCCCTTTCCTATAATAATAATCACATATCTTCTTTAACCTAATAACTGGCAAAGACTGGGTAAATGGAGTAATGACACTCACCAGCTGGTCAGGGTTTAGAGTGGTTCCGCTGACTCAGTTTGCAGCTGGTGTAGCCTGAAGAATCTTTGGAAATGAAGATCTCAGCAAGGAATCTGCTCCTCTGCAGCATTTACCATTCAAAGACTTTTCAGAGGCTCTCATGGATATTAAAATAAGCCACAGATTTTCAAAACAAGTAACTCTAGTTTTGAAGGTAATTCAGAGTTTCTGGACACAATGAAAAATGTGTGTGCTTACTGTAGGAAAATTCACAAGAAAAAAAGACATCTTCATTCTCAAGTTACCTGTACTGTATATGTGTCTATGTAGAAAATGTTCCCCAAAGGAACATTTAAAATACTATTTTTATATTGTGTTTAGTCTAACATAATTAACATTTTTAATATCATATGTGTATGTTTTGTTTCATTTTCTTTTTTATTTTTTTATTTTTTAGAGACAGGGGATGGAAGGGAGAAAGAGAGGGAGAGAAACAGCAATGTATGGTTGCCTCTCACATGGCCCTCACGGGGACCTGGCCCGGAACCCAGGCATGTGCCCTGACTGGGAATCGAACTGGGACCCTCTGGTTCCCAGCCCGCGCTCAATCCACTGAGCTACACCAGCCAGGGCTGTTTTGTTTCACTTTCATGATCAATTTTGTAAGGTATGAAATGGTTTTTCACGAATTAAGTTCTTATTTATAACAATACATCTATAGATTGGAAATTTTTTTTAAGATTTTATTTATTTATTTTTAGAGAGAGGAGAAGAGAGAAAGAAAGAGCTATGTATGGTTGCCTCTCACATGGCCCTCACTGGGGACCTGGCCCGCAACCCAGGCATGTGCCCTGACTGGGAATCGAACCGGGACCTTTTGGTTCCCAGCCCGCGCTCAATCCACTGAGCTACAGCAGCCGGGCAGATTGGAAATATTTTACTCACCAAGATTTGACTTTCAACTGTCAAACTAAAATGAAATTTGTATAGAAAGATTTGTTTTAGAGGAGATTTTAGATAAACTCTAGGTGAGGATGTCACTGTACCTCTGTTTGCACACCAATGAGAAATTAAATTAATGCCACTATTCCTGCCAAACCACAGTGCTCAATTTTGTAGATTAATACTTACTTCTGCTGCATTTCACACTCTTCTCCCGAATCCACCAGTTATCTTCTCTTTCACATTTGTCCCAATTGTGATACTGACAAATGGAAAAACTGCTTAAAATTAAAACTTTTTTTCTCTTAGTGGTATTACTTTGCATTAATGCTATTATTGCTCTTACCTAGTCAAGTGTTATTCCCTTGTGCTAAAAACATGCATTACAGATCACTAACATCACTAACACTGGCACTAACGCTATTGATAACGCAAGTCATTAGCTTATCTGATTTCAAGATTTATTATAACACTATGATAATCCAGATAGTATGGTACCGGTGTAAAGACAGACAAATAGGTGAATGGAGCAGAATAGATATTTCAGGACTACATCTATGCATATATAGACACTGATATTTGACAAAGGTATAAAAGTAACTCAGTGGAGAAATGATGGGTTTTCAACAAATGATATTGGAACATTTGGCTAAGTGTGAGCAAAAAAAAAAATGAACTTTGGTCTTCATCTCACGCCTTTTGTAATCGTTAAATATAAAAAGTAACTCAAATGGATCATAGGCCTAAATGTAGAACTTCACATTATTAATCTCCCACCAAAAAAAAAAAAAAACTGGACAAAATCTTTTGTGACCTTGGGTTAGGCAAATGTACTTAGATATGACATTAAAAATACAACCTGTCAAAGAAAACTGGTAACTAGAACTTCAGCAAAATTAAGACCTTCTACTTATTGAAAGTCACTATTAAAAGAATGAAAAGCCACCCACAAACAGAAAAATATTTGCCAATCATATACCTGATAAAGGACTTGTACCCAGAATATATAAAGTACTCTCAAAACGTAATGACACAATTGTACACTTAAGAAAATTATGAGACATTTGAACAGTCTCTAAAGCAAAGAAAATAAACAGTTGATAAATAAGCACATGAAAAAAAGCTCAGCATCATCAGTCATTAGAAAAATGAAAATTAAAACCACAATAAGATAGCACAACATACTTACTAGAATAGGTAAAGTTTCAAAGACTGACCATACCAAGTCTTGGCCCTGATGTGGAACAACTGAAATTCTCATATATAGCTGATTAGAATGTAAAGTGGTACAACCACTTTGGAAAACACTTCGGCAGTTTCTTAAAAAACTCAGACATAGAACTACCTACCATGTGACCCAGTCATTCCACTCCTAAGTGTTTATCTAAGAAAAATGGAAGCATATCTTTATACAAAGACTTGTCAACACATGTTCATAGATGCTTTATTTGTAATTGGAAAAAACTCAAATGTCTAAATATGAATGGATAAGCAAATTATGTGGTGAGTGGATAAACAAAATGTGGCATGTCTGTACAATGGGATACTTACTGCTCAGCAATAAGAGTGAATTGTTGATATATACCATGGCATGGGTGAATATCTAATTCTAGACCAGCTACATAATTTGTGAGACATAGTGCAAAATGAACATATGGGTCCCCTTGCTCATAAATTATTAAGAATTTCAAAACAGTGACAATACAGGATTAAACTAAGTGTCAGCCCCTTTTAAGCACACGATCCTGTGAAACTGCACAGCTCCCATGCCATGAAGCCGAACCTGCTCAAAATAGTTATGTTGAATGAAATAAGCCATACACAAAAGAGTATATATTCTGTGACTTCATTTATATAAAATTATTGAAACTGAAAACTAATCTGTAGTGGTGAAAGGCCGATCAGTGATTGCCTGGAGACATGCGGAGGATGGGATGGGGTAGGAGAAAGGGATTAACAGGTAGCACAGGTAAACTTTTGGGGATAATGGATATGTTCACTACTTTGTGGTGAAGTTTTCAGAGATGTTACATATGTCCTAACTTACTAATTAATGCATTTAAAGTACATGCATTTTACTGTATGTCAACAATGCGTCGATAAAGCTGTTAAAATTGCAAAGCTAATTTATCTTTGAAAAGGATTTTTAAAAGTACAGTTCACTACTTCTGATATGCAATTCTTCCCCACAGACAAAACATAGACAAATGTAAGTTAAGTAAAAACAGAAGACAATCTATAATTAACTGCTAAAATGAATGACATTTTATCAATACACTGTTTTAGCTGGGGAAAAAGCATCCGGGATGAGCTGGAGTGGTCAGGGCAAGCCAGTTGAAAGATCTGGTATTGTATGCAGCCCTGAAGAGCGAAGGAGACTTCTACACACAAGAAAGAAGGCAGAAACAGCAGTTTGGGGAGCATGGTAAGAATGGAGAATTGGTTTATGGACACTGAATAGACCTGATTGATTGGATCACAGTATTTTAGTGACAGGTACTTGTGGCAGTGATTTCCACACGTGTGTAAACACGCAGTCCTGAGAATTTACACGTTTTGAGCACAGCTCCGTGTGATTCCCATGTGAGCAAGTGTGGATCATGTCTGTGGAATGGGAACTCTCTAATAGGAATTTGGCAAAGATGTATCTTAAAAAGTTCTGGCTTGCTGACCCCTGCATATTACTTTAACCTGGTCCTGTCTGCCACCAGACCTGAATTTACATCCTAATGCCCTGCTAATAAGTAATCTTACCCCTGTTCTGCTTAATCCCATGAATAATCAATCCAATGTAAATATGTCTTAATGCCTCTAATAAAAGCCCCGGCTAAGCAACCCACGAGGTCCTTTCCCCAAGATGAAGGCGATGAAAGAGACCCGTGGCCGCCGGATTCTCACTTCCAAGCGTGTCTCTGGGTAAGATTGATTCACGCGATCGGGGCGGTCCCCCCACGGATTTTGCAGGTCGAAATCTGCGACAGGTACTTACTAAGAAATAATGTTCTATTGGCTCTCCTGGTCTCAAGTTATAATAGAGAGCCCAGAAGGTAAAGCTAACTAATCAGTTTTTATCCTAAATGCCAGGGCTAATACATATAGATTGATAAAAGGTGTTTTCAGAAGTCAAACCCTATTTGCTTTCAATTAGGCTACCTACATCAATTTTCTTTTCTCTACCTCAAAATATCTCTCCAGGTCCTTTATTCCAATCTGAAAAAAAGTGTGTCTTTTCTCTTTGAAACCTAATTTCTCCACTCTGTCTTTCTAATCTTCTACTCTTCCACAGTCAGAGGGATCTTGCTTCATAAAATAGACTACGGTATTTCACATAGACAATCTCTCCCTATCCTATGATACCTTTCCTTCAGCAAATAAATAAAAACATATTTTTGACTCTGTTGCGTTTCAAGATAACTTCTTATTCATTCCCCTCCTCATGCTGAAACTTAACACCAATCTAGTTCTGGCCTTTATTCTCTCCTAAACTACTGAACTCATTTCCTGCATCAATCCCCCACCCCCATCCATGCCAATCTATCAATGTACCATTGCCAAACCTCTGAAAAGAGGTTTCTTTAATATGATTTTCTTTCTCACAAGTCTTCAGAAGTTTACCACTGCCTTTTAACATAGATGGAAGGTAAAAGAAACATGAATCCCTGATGGCATCAGAATCCTACTGAATGATTTCCGGACCTAGTGTGAAAAAAAAAAATCAACCCCTTATTTGTATGTCATGGTTTGATAAATTTTCTTCTGCTTTCGGAAGAGCATATTCCTAACTGATATTAATATTAGTGAACACCGGTTTCATATCTAATACTCAAATTTTGTGAATTAAAAATTCTTCTTTCATAAATAAATAACAGTGGTTCTTAACATATATCTATTGTTTTTCTCCTAATTCTTTTAAGATGAGGTCAAACTGCACCATGTTGTGTTCCTCAAAACTACTTGTTTTCCTGCTCCCATGTTCATGGCGAGACCTTAGCCTGCGACAACCTCTTACAACGTGTCTGTTGGAATCATACTCATCCTTCAAGTACTCGTATTCAAGTGATTTCCTGTATGAGGCAAGCCTTTCTGAGCCTCCAAACCAGTTATACTTTCTGACAGCAATTTAATCCCACAGTACTTTGCCATTCACTTTTACAATTTATTTTCTTCTGCATTTGATAATAGAATATGGACTTTGGAGTGAGGCAGAACTTCAACATTACTACTTACTCGTTTCTGACCTTGGGCAAGTTTCTTAATTTCTCCAGACTTCAATTACCCAGTTGTAAAATGTGAATACTAATACCTACATGTAAAGAGTGTTGTGTGGATTAAATCAGCTGAAGTGCCTGGCATAGGAGAAGTGGTATGTTACTAACATATTTTGGAACACATTTATTTGTATGACTTTGTTATCCATTATGAAGTAGTATTAGCTTCATGAGGACAAACACCATTTTTTATTCATTTTGGTATCACCTCTGTGAACATTGTACAAAGTAATTTATTTACTTTTTAAAGAGATTTTACAAGTCTGTTAGCATGCTTGTTATTCTTAAAATATTTAAAAGTTCTTTTCAAAATGTCACATTCAATTTTGTAAAAAACATTGTGAAAATAAGTTACATTTCACATTATATTCAAAGGTTTAAAGGAATAATTGGAAGAGAAACTATTAACTGCAACCTACAAGGTAATTCTGCCGCAGTATTTGAATTTTATGCTAAAACCTAATAATATTGTAAATTTTATACTTTAAAACATTTATTATTCATGATACTTTCAAATCAAATTGAAGTAATAATTTATACACAAAAAATGCATGTTTTATGTGTTTAGTGCGATGAGTTCTGACAAATGTTTATGCATGTGTAACACCATAATCAATGAACAGAACATTTACATTACTCCAAAAGGTTTCCTGTGTCTGTTCCCAGTCTGTTATATCCACACATACATCCCTAGCCCCGGGCATCAACTTTTCTGGAGTTTTTATTTTGTCATTATGAATCTTCCTTTTCTAGAGTTTTGTATAAATGTAATCATATGCTATGTAATCTTTCCTGTCTGCCTTTTTTGGCTCAGCTAAAGTATATGAGATTCATTCATGTTGTACAGTAATATTCTTTTTCATTGCTGAGTCACATTCCATTGTATGAATATACTACAATTTGTTTATCCATTCACATGTTGATGGGTTATTTTCAGTTTAGAGTTACTATGAATAAAGCTACTATGAACATTTGTGTCCAAGTTTTTGTGTGGATCTTTTTCTTCTCTTGAATAAATACCTAGGAATGAAATTTCTCAGTCATATGGTTAAGTGATGATGTTTTTAAGAAAAGCCAAAGTGTTGTCCAAATTTGTATCTCTTTAGACCTGTATGAGAATGCCAATTATTCCACATCAATGCTAAACTTTATAAATATTAGATATAGTCCTTGCTGATGTGGTTCAGTTGGTTAAGGCATCATCCTTTACACCAAAAGACTGGGAGTTGGATTCCTGATTGGGGCACATACCTAGGTGGCAGGATCAACATCCTGTAGGGGTGTGTATGGGAGGCAACTAACCAATAGTTCTCTCTCACACCAATGTTTCATTCTCACTCTCCCTTTCTCTCTTTATTTATTTATTCTTTACAGAGTTTATTTCTTTATTTTTTACACAGAGGGGAAGGGAGAGAGAAAGAGAGGAAGAGAAACATCAGTGTGTGGTTGCCTCTCATGTTCAACCTACTGGGGAACTGGCCTGCAACCCAGGCATGTGCCCTGACTGAGAATCGATCCTGAGACCCTTTGGTTCTCAGGCTGGTGCTCAATCCACTGAGCCACACTAGCCAGGGTCCCTTTCTCTCTTTAAAATCAATAAATAGGACCCAAGATGATGGAGGAGTAAGTGGAAGATTCACTAACCTCCTCCCAGAACCAAACTGGAGTTACAACTAAATCATAGAGAAATCATCCTGAATAACCAACTGAACACTAGCTGGGAAGAAGCCTTATAACTATGGACAGATGGAACAAGGCACATTACCATAATGAGACTGGTAGGGAGTGTGGAGGAGGTGCAAGAGGGCAGGCTGGGCTCCCACAGACAGCGGCTGAAGTTCCAGAGGAATATTTCAGTGACCTGGGGGCTCCCCCTGAGAAGTGTGGGGTCTAAACCTCAAGCTGGGCTCCCTAACCTACAGCACCATAGCTTAGAAAGATATTCAAATACTATATGGCTGTGAAAAGCAGCAGGGTTTCTGTCTGCCAGGGAGGAGAAGAGAGCGAGCAAGGAATCGAGAAAGTTTTTGAAGAAATAATGACCAAAAGCTTCCCTAATTGGGTGAAAGAAAAAGACACACAAGTCCAGGAAGCTCAGAGAGTCCCAAAAAAGTTGTACCCAAAGAGGCCTACACCAATACACATTATAACCAAAATGGCAAGGCTTAAAGACAAGGAGAAGATCCTAAAAGCCACAAGAGAAAAGCAGGTAGTTACATTCAAGGGAGCACCAATTAGACGTCGTCTGATTTCTCAACAGAAACATTTCATGCCAGAAGAGAGTGGCATGAAATATTCAAGGTGATGAAAAGAAAGGACCTACAACCAAGGCTACTTTACCCAAGAAGGCTATCATTTAAAATTGAAAGAGAAATAAGGAGCTTCCCAGAAAAGAAAAAGCTAAAGGAGTTTGTTAACACCAAACCAATGCTTCAATGAATGTTAAAGGGTTTGCTAGAAGAAGGACAAAGAAAAGGAACAAAAGGAGAAGGAGGAGGAGAAGGAGAAGACAACAGAGGAAAATTGTCTAACAATAAAACGGCACTAAATATGTATCTGTCAATAATCACCTTAAATGTAAATGGCTTAAATTCTCCAACCAAAAGACAGAGGGCAATTGAATGGATAAGAACACAAGACCCATATATATGCTGCCTCCAAGAGACCCACTACAGATTGAAAGGTACACACAGACTAAAAGTAAAGGGATGGAAGAAGATATTTCATGCAAATGGAAAGGAAAAAAAGCTGGGGTAGCAATACTGATATCTGACAAAATAGACTTGGAAGTAAATATTATAGTAAGAGACAAAGAGAGATGCTATATATTCATAAGGGAGCAATCCAATAAGACAATATAACCCAAATAAACGCTTACACACGCAACATAGGAGCACCTAAATATATAAGCAAATCTTGATGGACATAAAGAGGGAGGTCCACAGAAATACAGTCAGTTTGAGATTTTCACATCCCTTTGACTTCAATGGAAAGATATTCCAAGCAGAAAGTCAACAAGGAGATAGGGCTTAAACGACTAACTAGTTCAAATAGATTTAATTGATATCTTCACAGCATTTCATGCCAAAGCAGCAGAATATACATACTTTTCAAGTGCACATGGAACAATATCTATGATAGACCACATGTTAGGACACAAAACAAGTCTCAACAAATTTAAGGAGACTGAAATCATATCGAGCATCTTTTCTGACCACAATGCTATGAAACTACAAATCAATGACAAGAAAAAAACCTGCAAAACACAGAAAGACATGGAAGCTAAATAACATGTTATTAAATAATGAATGGGCCAGCAATGAGATCAAGAAGAAATCAAAAGACACCTGGAACAAATGAAGATGAGAACACAGCAATCCAAAATCCTGGGACACAGTGAAAGCAATCCTAAGAGGGAAATTCATAGCATTACAGGCCTACATCAAAAAATGAGAAAAAGCTCAAATAAACAGTCTAACTTTACACTTAAAGGAACTTGGAAAAGGACAGCAAACAAAACCCAAAATGAGTAGAAGGAAGGAAATAATAAAGATCATAGCAGAAATAAGTGAAATATAGTCTAAAAAAAGATACAAAAGATCAATGAATCCAAGAACACATTCTTTGAAAAGATAAACAAGATTGATGAAATTTAACTAGACTCATCAAGAAAAAAAGAGAAAGCAGCCAAATAAATAAAATCAGAAATGAAAGAGGAGAAATAACAACTAACATCAAAGAAATATAAAGGATTGTAAGAATAGGCCAACAAACTGGACAACCTGGATGAAACTGATAAATTCCTAGAAACATACAATCTTCCAAAAGTAAATCAAGAAGAATCAGAGAATCTGAATAGACAGATTACATCTAATGAAATTGAAGCAGTCATCAAAACACTCCCAACAAACAAAAGCCCTGGACTGGATGGCTTCACAGGTGCATTTTACCAAATATTCTCAGAAGAACTAATGTCTCTCCTTCTCAAACAATTTCAAAAAATTTAAGATAAGGGAAGCCTCCCCAGCTCATCTTATGATACCAGCATTATCCTAATTCCAAAACCAGATAAAGACACTACAAGAAAGGAAAATTATAGGTCAATATCCCTGGTGAACAAAAATGCTAAAATTCTCAAGAAAATATAGGCAAACCAAATGCAGCAATGCATCAAAAAGATCATATACCATAATCAAGTGGGATTTATTCCGGGAAAGCAAGGTTTGTACCATATTCACAAATCAATAAATGTGATTCAGCACATAAACAAAATGAATGATACAAACCACATGATCATAACAATAGCTGCAGGAAAAGCATTTGATAAAATCCAGCCCCAGGTTATGATAAAAACTATCAGCAAAGTGGGAATAGAGGGAACATACCTAAACATAATAAAAGCCATATATGACAAACCCACTGCCAGCATCATACTCAATGGACAAAAACTACGAGTGTGCCCCTTAAGATCAGGAGCAAGCTGGGGATGTTCACTTTCACCTCACAGGAAGTCCTACCCACAGCAGTCAGACAAGAAGAAGAAATAAAAGGCATCCAAATTGGAAAGGAAGAAGTAAAACTGTCCTTACTTGCAGATGACATGACACTGTGCACAGAGAATCTCGAAGATTCCACCAAGCAACTACCGCAACTGATAAATGATTTCAACAAAGTAGCAGGATACAAAATTAATATCCAGAAATCAATTGCATTTTTATATGCCAATAATGAACTAACAGAAAGGGAAATTAAAAAAGCAGTCTGTAGGGGAAATGGAGACAGTCATTGTTCCTCACTGGGCCTGACAAGCAGTATTCCCACAGCCTTGAGAATGGGCCCACATGGGCAGAATCATACTTTGTTATATAATATCTTGGCACTCTCTCGGTTTTGTGTGCATTTAATATATAAGGGAGTCAGTACTTCCCCATGGGGAGACACACAGCCAACACGCAGCTTGTGGCACGTGTGGATCACCCCACCCTTGAATAAAGGCACGTCAGTCATTCCCACATATATTCTTCCATCTGCCCAAATGCTGTGTGAATCTGTTGGGCCTTGAACGATTGCAACACACAATCCCATTTACAACTGCTTCAAAAAGAATAAAGTATCCAAGAATAAATCTAAGTGAGGATCTAAAAGACTCATACTCAGGAAATTATAAGACACTGAAGAAAGAAACTGAAGATACAAATACATGGAAGCAAATACCATGTTCATGGATAGGAAGAATTAACATCATTGAAATGTCCACACTACTCAAAGCAATCTATAGATTCAATGCAATTCTAACAAGATTCCAATAACATATCTCACAGAACTAGAACAAGTATTTCAAACAATTATATGGAAATACAAAAGGCCCCACATAGCAACTGCAATCCTGAGAAAGGAGAACAAAGTTGGAGGAATCACACTACTTAATATCAAACTATACTATAAGCTCACAGTAATCATAATAGCCTGGTACTGGCATAAAAACAGACACAAAGAGCACGGTTGGTGTAGCTCAGTGGATTGAGCACGGGCTGGGATCCAGTGGGTCTCGGTTCGATTCCCAGTCGGGGCACATGCCTGGGTTGCGGGCCAGGTCCCCAGTGAGGGCCATGTGAGAGGCAACCATACATTGCTGTTTCTCCCTCCCTAAAATAAAATCTAAAAAAAAAAAAAAAAGAATCAACAGTCTTAGTCTTTAAAAAAAAAAAAAACAGACACAAAGATCAATGGAACAGAATAGAGAGCTCAGAAATAAACCCACACCTTTATAGTCAATTAATATTCAGCAGAGGAAGCAAACACATACAATGGGCTCAAGATAGCTTTTCGGTAATGGTGTTGGGAAAATTGGACAGATATGTGCAGAAAAATGAAACTAGAAGAATTACACCACACAGAAGAATAAATTCAAAATGGATTAAAGACATAAATGTTAGACCTAAAACCATAAAAATCCTAAAAGAAAACAGAGGCAGCAAAGTCTCAGACATAGCTTATAGCAATATTTTATCTCATATATCTCCCCAGGCAAGGGAAACAAAAGAAAAAATATACACATAGGACTACATCAAAATAAAAAGATGTTGCACAACAAAGGAAAACATCAACAGAATAAAAAGACAACCCACAGAATGGGAGAACATATTCGCAGATATATCTGGTAAGGAGTTAATATCCAAAGTTTATAAAAAACTTAGAAAATTCAACACCAAAAAAAACCAACCCAGTTAAAAAATGGGAAAAGGACCTGAATAACACTTCTCCAAAGAGGACATACAGATGGCCAATAGATATATGAAAAGATTCTCAACCTCACTAATCATCAAAGAAATGCAAATTAAAACCACAATGAGATACCATCTCACAACTGACAGAATGGCTATCATCAATAAATCAACAAACAACAAGTGCAGGTGAGGATGTGGAGAAAGGGAAACTTTTTGCACTATTGGTGGGAATGCAAATTTGTGCAACCACTGTGGAAAGCAGTATGGAGGTACCTCAAGAAATTAAAAATGAATCTGCCTTTTGACCCAGTGATCTCACTTCTGGGAATATATCCGAGCGAACCCAAAACACTAATTTGAAAGAACATAAGCACCACAATGTTCATTGCAGTATTATTTACTATTACCAAGCTATGGAAGCAGCCCTAGTGTCCAACAGTAGAAGAAGTGGTACCAACTATGGGACTTTTACACAGTGGAATACTACTTGGCCAGAGAAAAAGGAAGAAAGTTGTAACAGTATGGATGGACCTGGAGAACATTATGCTAAGTGAAATAAGCCAGCCAGAGAAAGACAAATACCATATTATTTCACTCATATGTGGAATCTATGAAGAAACTGAGCTAACAAGCAGAATAGAGACAGACTCATAGACAGAGAGCGGGATAAAAGCAGGGGGCGGGGCGGGGAAGAGTAGCAGTGGAGGGATTGAGCAAAAAGGTAAAAGGACTCATGGAAATGGATAACAGTGTGGTGACTGCAGGGGGGGACGAGAGTATAAGGGGACCAAATGGTAATGGAAAAAATACAATAAAAATTATTTAAAGATCGATAAACATTAAAATTCATAAAATTAAAAATATTTGATGTAGTGATATCTCATTATGCATTTAATTTGCATTTCTTCAATAACTAATACTACTGAGCATCTTTGCATATGCTATTTTTATTTCTATATCTTCTTTGTGAAGTGTCTATTCAAATCTTTAGCTCATTTAAAAAATTGGGTTGTTGTATTGAGTTGTAAGGATTCTTTATATATATGGTATTCTGAATATGAGTTCCTTGTCAGATACATAGTGAATATTTTCTCTTTTTAAATGGTGTCTTTGGAATAACAGAAGTTTTACATTTTGATGAAGTTACATCTGTCTTTTCTGATTAATGTCTTTTTTTGTCATTGTATGTAAGAAATCTCCGCCTTCCTCAAGGTCATAAAAATTGTATTTTTTCCTAGAATTTTATAGTTTTAGCTTTTACGATAAGGTCTATGATCCATATCAAATTAATACTTGCATATGGTTTAAGTTAAGGATATCATACTTTTTTCCCCCTGTGGACGTCCAGTAGTTTCGGCAATATTTGTTGAAAACACTATCCTTGACCTCTGTTGAAAGTCAGTTGACATATGGGTCTGGACTGTATTGTTTCATTGATTTATATGCCTACCTACCACACTATCATATAAACTGGTTTTATACTAAGGTTTGGAAATAAGTATGCAATGTGCTCCAACTTTGTTCCTCCTATGCATTTCCATATAAATTTGAGACACATTGCCAAATTAAAAACTTTTCTTCAGGGATTTGGGGATAACTGACAATTTTAACAATCCAGAGTCTTCTAATTCATGAACATGGAGTAGCTATTTATTTAGGTCTTCAATTTCTCTTTGGCACTGATTTATAGAGCTCAGTGTACAAGTCTTGTACATGTTTTCTTAAATTTACCTTTATGCATTTCATGTTTTAGGATTCTGGTGTACATTATATAGTTTTATTTTCAATTTTGATTTCCATTGTTCTTTTCCAGTATGTAGAAAGTGACTGATTTTTGTTACACTGACCTTGTATACTGCAACCAGTTCCAGTAACTTTTTTGTAGATCCCTTAGGATTTTCTAATTACACAACATTGTGAATTGCAAAGTGACTTTCTTCTCAATTTAAATGCCTTTTAAAAAGTTGTGCATAGTGTTCATCAAATTTGAACAATTTTGAGTCATTATTTCTTCCCCATTTCTTTCCCCCTTAAACTCCCTACCCCCTTTCCCCCCTTTATCCCTTCCCCCATTGGAATGTCTTCCTCAAAATTATCTAAATTCTCTGGTGCAGGCTGCTAGTGCTGCCTGGGCGATGGGCCAAGAGCCTGGACTGCAACTGCCTGGACCAGGTTCTGTTTTCTCGCTTTGGTGCCCTCTCCAACCCTCTCCAACCCTCTCCAACCCACGAGGATGACCCATATCCTGAGGAGCTCTCAGATCTGGGTCTCACGTGGTCATCCCCTGACTGGGGCCAGGCTCAGGTTCCAGGAGTAAGGCCTAACAAGCTGATGGCTTCTGTTGGCCTGTGCAGAATTTCTTGTGCTGGATACACGGAGTTCCAGAATTGCCAGAAGAGTGCTAACATGCTGATTTAGGGTGGATGACTCAATGTGTTTCAGGCCTGTGAGTGGTTTACACAGATGCTTTCACTTAAGTCTCACAATAATCTCATGATGTAGGTTTTTAAATTCTTCCCATTGAGGAAACTCACATTCATAGTTAATAATGCCGGTGGAGCCAGAAATTTGCAGTTTGAATTTCAGTACTCTGACTCCAGAGCCTGCCCTCTTAACTGTGTTCTTTAAGGGGAAATAGGCAAGAGTTATTAGGAGAAAGCTTGGGTATTTTGAGGAAGATTGAAAAAAAAGGAAAGAGCATGGAGAACAGTGGGATACTATCTTTCCTGTGGGAAAGGGTTCTTGTTAGCCCTACATCCGAGGAATGCTTGTATCTATTCAAACTTTTCTCCTTTGGCATCTTGCCACGTCCTCTTTCCTCCAGCATCCCTCTAACATCCACCATTCTGCGCTGCATTGAAATTGTGCCCCTAGAACACGTGGCTCCATGGAATCCACAAAGTGGGCCAACTCTGTTGTATTCCCACCATTCATGTCCCACAGGCCAATAAAAGGGAAACGGAGTGAAGTAGACACTTCTTCCCCAAAATATCTAAAGAATGAGTCTTTGGCGGGAAGATCCCAGTACTTTTCTCCGTATCCAGAAACAACTTTATGAAAAGTTGGGTGGGGTAGGGCCACTCTAAACTCAGGTGAGTTCTGTCTGTCCCGATGGAATGCACTAGCAAGGCGCGTGCTGAAAGGCACACGACGTTTGGGGCATTTTCTGGGATGAGGTTCCCTCAGCCAGCGAGGTAGACAGGTTTTGCGTGGGAGTTTCGAAACCGTACGGAGGAACTCGGAGACCAGGAGCTCCCGCACTCCGGACCGGCAGCCGGGTCTCCGCCGCGCGCGTGCTCCCGGGCCAGGGGCGGGGCGCGCGGGGCGGCGGTTGGGGGCGCCCGCTCCTCCCCCCGCGAGCTGCCAGGCTGGCGGCGCCGAGCCCCCTGTGCGCCGCGGCACATGGGGCGCCTGACTGAGGCGGCGGCAGCAGACAGCGGCGCTTCGGAAGCGCGCTCTGCAGGGCCCCCGCCCACTCCCCTTCCCCTCTCGGCCACCTACCCCGGCTGCACGGCCACCATGGCGTCCAGCGAGGAGGACGGCACCAACGGCGGCGCCTCCGAGGCCGGCGAGGAGAGGGAGCCCCCCAGCAAGAGAAGGCGCCTGGGCTGGGCGGCCACCGCCTGGCTCACCTTCTACAACATTGCCATGACCGCGGGGTACGTGCGCCCCAAAGGTCCCTGCTCTCCCTGAGGCCCTCCCCGCGGTGCTGTTCCGCGCTCTGCGCGCCCGGAGCGCTGGCTGGGTGGCGGGGGACGCTTCGCTCGGGGTGGGGCGAGCAGGTGGGGCCTGCGGAGGTGCTTGCGGGGCCGGGCGGCGCGGTGGTCAGGGCTCACGGGACGCGGGCGGGGGCCGTGGGGGAGGGGCGCCGCCGGCGGCGAGTTGAATGGAGCGGAGCGGGGCGGGGATCGGGCCCTGTTCACCCGGCATTGCCTAATACGGTGCACGGCGTGGCGCGGCGGCCGCGGGGCGCGGGCCGGAGGTTAAGTATAGACCCGGGCAGGAATGCGGGGCCGACCCGCGGGGAAGGCCGCCGCTGCTTCTGCAGTTGAAGAAACGCCTGGCTCCAGCTGTCCCGGAGCTGTCCTGCCAGTGTCCCAAACCTGCTTTCCAGGTCGCCGACCCCTAGCGTGCATTTCCTCGCGTGGCAGATAGCTTGGCAGAGTTTTCTTAACTGTTAATGTCACCACAATTTTTTAAGAAATAGTACTTCCTAGAGCTTTTTACTTGGGAAGATTTAAATTAAAAAGGAAAAAAAAAGCCTTATTAGAGCGTGTCACCCGTGTTCAGTATCTTTATGGCCCCCTGCTCCATTACTGATACCCTATACTTTTACTTCTGGCTTTAAGTTTGAGTTACACATTAAGGTTCCACAATGACTGTCGCTCTGAAGAGCTGTCAAAGTGACTTCTGTGTAGACGGCTTTTCAAAAGCCGTTAAGACCATGCTCTTCCGTTTCTGAATTGCATTGCCTTTAAAAAGAAGTTATTTTCGATATGGTCTGAATCAAACTAACCTATAAAAGTGTGGGGAAAGCTTAAGCTTTTAAGGAAAGTTTAGAAAAATGTGATTGGAGAAGATTTACTAAATGATTTGACACAGTACTGAGCTTACAATCCTGAATACCAAACACAGTTCATAAGAAATGTAATATTTATTGAGGATTACTGTGTGTCAGGCACTGTGTAGGTACCATCTCATTTTTAGTCCTCTACATTCCTGTAAGGGGTACATGATATATTTGATAGGTTGGGAAACTAAGGCACAAAGAAGTTAAGTGGCTTGCTCCAGATCACACAACCAGCAATTGTCAGACTTGGTCTTCAGCCCAGACAGTCTGACTCCAGAGCCATGTTTCTTCTTCACCTTTCTGCTTTACTAACTTTTATGATCTTGAAAGCAGAAAGCTAATATGTTAAAAGCAACCAGAGAACAATTGAGCACCCTCTATGCGCTGATGCCTTTAGATACAGTGGAGGCTGAAAAAAATTCTCTCTCCTCTGTGATAGTCTTGTGCAGTTAATAAACATTTTTTGAACACCTGCCATTTATTAACTAGTCTGCTGTGCTTTCTCTTTTCAGTCCAGGCCTTCTTTAGAAGCCTAAGGTACCTTCTAAAATATGAAAGGCAGAGAATAGCTCTGGTTTAAAGCTTTCATTGACTCACCATTACTTTCACCATAATCAGGATTTAGGTTATGTGTCATTGAAAGCCCTTCTCAATATGCTTCCAGATGCCTCTTTCCAATTTCACCGCATTTGAAATCCCCGCTGACACATCATGCCCACAAAGCACCATGCATTTTAATTTTCATGGCTCGCTTCGTCTTTGCTTAGACTGTTCACTCTTTGTATAATATCCTCCACGAACCTTCCATGACTTCTAACCAAACTACCCTCTTTGAAGTTTTCTAACCATTCCGACCTGGAACAGAACTAAGTGCTCTCTCTTTAGTGCTCTCACACTTCATTCATCTCCTTCCTACCTGCCCCAGCACATTACTGCTTGTCTGAAACGGGACTGTCTCTCTGCCTGTAGGAGAAGGTCTTTTGTCACTGTCATCTCTGTTTGAAGGCAAGGATAACTGAAGTTGAATAATCTAGGTAACTAATTCTTTGGAGGTTTTCTAGGGCCATTGAGATTTGAAGAAGGAGTAGGATTTGCATAAGTAAAGGGTAGACATTTCAAGTGAGATAAATTCTGTAAATATGCGTGAGATGTAAGAAAGCTTGGTATATTCTCTTGATTTAATTGGAAGGTTGGCAAATAGTGGCAGATAATGTTGGAGAAGTTGTGTTGGAAATGGGACACCAAGGTGTACATTTTAATGGGGTGGATAGCAGAGGGTTAGCTGAGGGTCTTAGTAGTTTAGAAATCAATAAAATAATGTTTAAGAAAAAATTTTACAGAAATATAAAAGAGAACTTGCCTAATTCTGTAAGCTTAGCATGACTTTTAATTTTCCTTTTCTTTCTTTTTTTTTTGTATGAGTAAAACCTCTGGGTTTTTATTCAAACCTCCATTCTTAAGGGGGCCTTCCCTGGCTATCTGATTCAAATAGCAACCCCACCCAAATACTTCCTGTTGCCCTTGCCTGCTTTGCTGCATCCCACTTAGTGCTATATAACTATCCAATGTATTTTACTAATTTGTTGTGTTGCTTATTGTCAGTCATCCCCTATTGGAGTGCAAGCTCCGTGAAGCACTCGGGAAATTTTATTGTGAATGAGTACATATTATAGAGCATTGTAGTTGTAGTATCTGCTCTATTGTATATTCTGTTTTCACTTACTGTTCTGTCAAATATTTCTATATAATTTTCATAAATACACTCATGGATAACATAAGAGTATATAGAGTTAATATACAATAACAGATAAAATCATGCACTAATGATATTTTACTTTTGTTTCTGTTGAATTAGTTGCTTAGGATGAATTCTCAGAAGTAGAATTACACATTTAAAGGATTTTTGTGGTACTTTTTAAAAAAAAATTATTTTAGAGGTGGGGAGGGAGAGAGAGAGAGAGAGAGAAACATCAATTTGTTGTTCCACTTATTTATGCATTCATTGGTTGCTTCTTGTCTGTGCCCTGACCAGGGATTAACCTGCAACCTTGGTGTATTGGGACAGCACTCTAGCCAACTGAACTACCTGGCCAGCGCATTTTTCCCCCTCCCCCCACGTTTCAGCAAAAAACCATTGAGACTGTTAAGTACGTTGTTCTAGGTTAAGTAAGTGACATAAGGTAAATATTTTAGCCCCTGTCCTTGAGGCCGTGTAACCTGGAGCATTTATATATGGCAATAAGAGACAAATGAAATAGAACATGTTATAGAACACCTGTCTACAGAGGTGTTAGGTCAGACAGGTAGGGAGAACCAGAGAAAACTTTGTGGGGAGACATAGTATTTCAGCTGGGCATTGAAGGATGAGTAGAATTTAATAGGCCTAGTAGGGAAACGGCATGAGTTAGGGCACAGAGGTGGACATCGCTGGACATCCTGATGAGGCAACAACAAATGGGCTGAAGTGTAGGGAGGGAAATGGGGATGGACTGGTGGCTCAGGCCACAGCAAATGCTTTAAATGCCTTGCTAAAATGTTTGGATTTAATTTGTAAACAGGACAGGAAGGTGTCGATGAAAGGTTATGTTTCACTACTTCTTTAGCTGGGTAACCTCAGATAAGTTATTTAACTTCCGTGACCCTGAGTTTTCTCATCTGTAAAATTGGAACAATACAGCCTTGCTAGATTATTACAAGGAATAAATAGGTTATGCATATAAAGTGTTCAGCAGGGTGCCTGACACACAGCGAATGTTTAAGAATGATAATTCATATTCATAGTGGTTGATTTAAAAATGCTCTTCTTGCAGAAAGAGCAACTATTTAAGGTAGTTTCACAGAATACATAATATGAGTTATTAGAGCACCAAACCTGAGGTTCAGGCATACAGGGCAGGGCAAACATAGGTTTACAGTTTCTCATATTGAAAATAATTGAATAATTAATAAATAATAATACAAGAATAAACTCTGACCCTGGCCAGCTAGCTCAGTTGGTTAGATTGTCCCAATATGCCAAGGTTGTGGGTTCGATCCCTTGTCAGGGCACATACAGGGCACATTGGTTAATGAATAGGTGGGATAACAAGATGATGTTTCCGTCTCTCTCCATTCCTCTTTCTGTCTCTCTCAAATTAATAAAAAACAAGAATAAACTCTGTTTTGTGTACTCACAACTGTAAACCTACTTTTGCCCCACGCTGTACATGTTTCCCAAAAGGTTAAATATATGTATTTTATTCCTGAGGAGATCAGATCCATGCATGGATCTGCCACACCTTGTTTATCCATTCATCTGTTGATGGACATTTTGGTTCTTTCTCATTTTGGGTTATGACAAATAAAGCTATAAACACACATGTACAGATTTCTATGTGGACATGTGCTTTCATTTTTCTTGGGTAAATTAAATGCCTACAAGTGAAGTGGCTGGGTCATATGGTAGTCACATTCTTGATTTCTTAAGAAATTGCCAGATTTTTCCAAAGTGGTTGTACCATTTTCCAGTACTATAGTTAGTGAATGAGAGTTCCAGTTGCTACATAGCCTCACATTCTAATAGGTATGTTACCTCATTGTGATTTAATTTTTTTTAATTTTTATTTTTTAGAATGTTTCTGTTTTTAAATGACTTTATTTTTAGAGAGAGGGGAAAGGAGGGAGAAAGAGAGACAAACATTGTTGTGCAAGAGAAACATCAGTTGGCTGCCTCTGTCAGGTTACCAGGGACCTGGCCTGCAGCCTAGGCATGTGCCCTGACCAGGAATCGAACCTGTGACCTTTCAATTCACAAGCCAGTGCTTAATCCACTGAGTCACACTAGCCAGGGGTCATTCTGATTTTAATTTACATTTCCTTAGGAATTAATGGCACCAAGCTTCTTTTTCATGTGGTTACTTACCAGTCATTTATCTTTTTTGGTATAGTGTCTGTTCAAATCTTTTCGTCCATATTTTATGGGGTGGTTTCATTTTATGTTAAGTTTGAGAGTACTTCGTATAATCTGGATACAAGTCCTTCATCATTATGTGACTTGTAAATATTTTGTCTACATCGTGGCTTGGCTTTTCATTTTCCTCACAGTGTTTCTCAAAGAGCAGGTGGTCTTAATAAATTCCACATTATCTTTTTTTCTTCTGTGAACTTTGTAGCATAACTCTGTTGGCATGAGTGTGTTATATACAATAAGTTAAACCATTCATTGCTGCTAAATGAAAGTTTCAGTTTAGTCTAGGAAAGGAGATTTAAAGGTGTCAGTGAACAATACGTGAAACTACAGATGGTATGAATGTCAAAGACCATCGTGGTATAAGCCTCCAAATGGTTACTTTAAAGGAGATACAGTATAAAGAAGAAATGATAAAATTAGAATATAATTTTTAATAACTGCTAAAATTATTATACTGGACAGTAATTGTCAGTGATGGCTAACATCACAGACAAGAGGGACAGCCAGGAATTATGTATGTTCTAGAGAAGTATGGAGCACAGCCGATGAAGTACCTGGAGTGTAAACCTATATGATCAAGCCCCTAGAGTTATCAATTTACAAAAATTGTAAAGGGCAGAAGAACATAATATATGACATATGGGTCTTCGATTAGCACAAACCAGACTGAGGGTAACTCTGCAGGAAAACCACTCAGCGCCTTCAACAGAAAAATTGTAAGAGAAAAACAAATGGAGGGAGTGAGGGGAAACCTAGAGATTAAAAGAGACATAACAGACAAAGCAACTAATTACAATGTATGATTTTTATTTCAATCATGATGTAAAAAAATTAAGAGACAATTGAGGAGATTTGTATCCTGACAGAAGTTATGATTTAAGAAGTTATTGTCAGTTTTTAAAAGTGGGATAGTGGTATTATGGTTGTGTTTATTAAAATAATGCTTTTAGAGGTGCATAATTAAGCATTTATGAATTATAGGATATATGATTTGATTCAAAGTAATGAGGGGAGGGGGCAATGGAGAGAAGTGAATACAGGTTTGGATGAAACAAGATTGTCCATAAGCTAACGGTCGAAGGTGGGCAACGGGCACATTTTACCTTCTCTGTGTCTTTGTATGTGTTTGAAATTGTTGGTAATAAAAATTTAAAAAGCAGTGTTGAAATTTTTTTTAAAAAGGAAATATAGATAACCAAGTTCTTCAAGGAGCAGGTGGCCTCCAAGAAATTTCAGGAGAAAAAGCAGCGTGAGAAGACAGCTGGAGGAAAGCTCTCTCTGTAGTGTTTTCAGGGTCCTCATAGCCATGCTGGCAGAGAAGCAGGCCCTGTGTTTAGCAAGTGATGGCATGTACCTCCTGCTACCGCACTCCTGTTATCTCCACTTACTGATTTAGTTCCTTCAATAAGTACTGTCCTGCTTACTTCTAATTCCCCGGCATCTAGCACACTGCCTGGCTTAGAAATAAATGTTGAACCTAAAGGTGAATGAATAAACAAATGAACTAAGCAAGTAAGCAAGGAAGTTTCTGTAAATGGAACACATGTTTATATTTTCCCCAGAGAGTATTTAATCAAAGACTGAGTGTGTCTGTCTGGGTTCACATTTGGGTAATCAGTAGCTCTGGCATACTTTTAAACATATTGAACTTTTCAGAAAAGAATTTCTAAATGGAGAAATTCTAATTGTTTTTGGAATTGTTTTAGGACGTAGGAAGTCTAAAGTTAGGTAAACATCGGGGTCCTGGGGGAGACTTTGTGATGGGGGTTAGGAAGTGAGCATTTACTAGTTCAGATGAGTTCCTGGGCATATTGACTGAAAAACAGATGACAGGTTAGCATAGATGGTTGGGTGGCCCTTTCTAACCCCACAGTGTTAATATCCTTTATCTTAAATAGGTTAGTGTTTAGTATTATCTTAATACGACACCAGTTGGTACAACACTGCCACCTATGGAGCAACAGTAAAGTTTGTTATAATGTTAACAATACATGGATTTTTATATCATTCTATGTAAAAATAAAGAAAACTTGTACTTTAATGAATTCTTTGGTAGGTTAATAATTACCTCTCCAATTGATCTTCAAAACTATGAGTTTGAATTTGCCCTAAAAAGGCAAGTATATGGAAAAATTTGAATTTAAACATCTTATTAAACTTGTTTTCTTATTAGAAGTAGTATAGGGACTTGGAATTGAGGGGGTATTATTTGACCTGGAAGGTACTTAAAACACTATGCCGACCGGCGGTGTCAGGCTGGCCCAGCGCAGAATTCAGTGTTGGCTGCCATCTGGAGGTGACACCATCAGTTGAGTTCCTGTGGAAAGGGAACAGCACTGGGGTTGGGGCACTCAAGGGCTGAATTTCAAACTTAACCATAACTTACTCTAGATTTAGGATAAGTCACATACATAATGTCTCTGCATGGTGATTATCTCATATAAATTAGTGGCCTTGAAACTTTTTTGATAGGACTACCATTATCAGTTATAATATTTGAGTATAACTCTCCACATAACTTTTAAATTTACTTACAGTTTACATACATGAATTACTATGATTAGCAAATACTTCAAGGCACAGTATGTGTAGTACTTAGGACCAGACCAGACAGCATAGTGGTTCAAAAGCGTGGACTCTGAGCTCAGTGGTGAGTTTAGGTCCCAGCTGAGTGGTGTGTGATCCTTTCTGCCTATTTCCACAGCGGTAAGATTGGATGGTAGTAGTTGCTTCCTCATAGGGTTTGTGTGAGGGTGAAATAGCAATACGTTAAATATGTGTTTAGGACAGCGTCTAGAACATTGGAAGCGCTCTGAATGTATACTTGTTACTGTTGTTATTACCATTCATATTTCCACATTTCAAAGGTCTTTGTGATCGTTTCAGACATTTATTTGACTTCTTGTCATACCTCATGAGAGAATACTGTTTTTTTCCCCCATTATGCGCTGAGGTGGAATAAAAGTTAACCCCCCTTCTCCTTTGCTCCTCTTCACCCCCCTTCCCTTTGGTAACCAGTATACTGTTGTCTGTGTCTATGTATTTTTGTTTGTTTTTCTTGTTTGTTCCTTTGTTGCTTTGTTTTATATCCCACACACGAGTGAAATCATTATTTTGCTTAGCATGACACTCTCAATATCTATCCATGTTGTTGCAAATGGCAGTATGTCATCTATGTCATCTTTTCTTATGGCTGAGTAGCAGTCCATTGTATATATGGACCACAACTTCTCGGTCCAATCATCTATCAAAGGACACTTTGGTTGTTTGCATGTCTTGGCCACTGTGAATAATGCTGCCGTAAACACAGGGGTGCATGTATCTTTGTGAATAAATGTTTTCAAGTTTTTTTGGGTAGATACCCGGAAGAGGGATTACTGGGTCTTATGGTAACTATTCTAAATTATTTGAGGAGCCTCTATACTGTTTTCCATAGTGGCTGTACCAGTTTACATTTCCACTAGCAGTGAATGAGAGTTTCCTTTTCTTCACATCCTCAACAATACTTGTTATTACTTGCCTTGTTGATAATAGCCATTCTGACAGTTGTGAGGTAGAATCTCATTGTAGTTTTCGTTTGCATTTCCCGAATAGTTAGTGAAATTGAGCATCTTTTCATATATCTGTTGGCCATTTGCATGTCTTCTTTGCAGGAGTGTCTGTACAGGGCCTCTGCCTCGTTTGCAAATACCATCCCCTCTTTGGTTGGTTGACTTTTTTTTTTTTTGTGGTGGTTTCTTTTGCTGTGCAGAAACTTTTTAGTTTGATATAATCCCATTCATCTATTTTTGCCTTTACTTCCCTTGCCTTTCAGGTCAAGTTCGTAAAATCTTCACTAAGACCAAGGTCCATAAATTTTGTTCCTATGTTTTCTTTTATATAATTCATTGTTTCAGATCTCATATTTAGGTCTTTGATCCATTTTCAAATAATTTTTATACATGGGGACAAACTGTAATCTAGTTTCATTCTTTTGCATGTGGCTTTCCAATTTTCCCAGCACCATTTATTGAAGAAACTTTCTCTTCTCCATTGCATGTTTTTGGCCCCTTTATCAAAAATTCTTTGCCCCTATACGTGTGGGTTTATTTCTGGGCTCTCAATTCTATTCCATTGGTCTGTGTGTCTGTTTTTCTGTCAATGCCATGTAGCATAACTCGAAATCAGAGAGTGTGATACCTACCTCTGGCTGTGTTCTTTTTTCACAGGATTACTTTGGCTATCCAAGGTCTTTTGTGGTTCCAAACGAATCTGATGATATTTTTGTCTTATTTTTAAAAGTAATTTTAGAACTCATAAATCCATTTAAGTAGACACTTTGGAGACCACTGATTTAAAACCTGGAGTAGCTTCTCATTCCCATGGTTATATCACCAAAGGTTTAAAAATGTTACGGATAGTGGCACTTTTTAATACATATTTGCGCTTTTGTGATTGTGACTCTAGGAGGTTGAGTGTCAGTGTGAGAAAGCTGGTCTCCCCCGATTAGTTTGTATTCTGTGTGCTGTGAATTCACAGTGCAGACTCTGTATTTGATGTGCAAATAGAAGTTAAAAAGGGAAGACATAGGTTTTTTTTCTTTTTTAAAACAAACTCTATGAAAGTGGGCCCAAGCCTAACCTTCTATATGTATCCATTCTGTGTCACAGCAACTATTTAATGAAAATTACAAAAATATTAATTGATTCTTATTAAAGATTTTACTTATAATTACATATAGTTATATACTATGTACTTGTATAAAATACCTATTTACCTACACACAGCTTTTTACCTTAAGAAATCACTATGTAATTATTAAATGCTTTATAACAACATCATTTTTTGGTAATAAACCTGACTTTTCCAGTCTGTCAGCTTATCTGCTGAAACCAGAGAGAGTGGACATTGTTTGACATTTGTATGTAGCTGGTCTCAAATGTTCTGTTTATTCCCTTGAAGAGTCAATGTAAAATAATGTCATTTCTTCCTGAGGTTTTAAAAAATGGAACAATGAACTGAGAGCATAATAAAACATGCATGCTCTTACTATATAAATTGAGACACTCTTTTTAGGAAGATTAGTGGTATTCATTTTGATCGAACTTTATAAAATACTTCTATTTTCTCTAGGTGGTTGGTTCTAGCTATTGCCATGGTACGTTTCTATATGGAAAAAGGAACACACAAAGGTTTATATAAAAGTATTCAGAAGACACTTAAATTTTTCCAGACATTTGCCTTGCTTGAGGTAAGTTTTCAATGGTGCTATTTTTCTGTGATTGTAATATTTATTTGAAAACATATTTGTTGAGCAAAAGCAATTTTGCTGATTATGTAACACCTACAGATTCATTTAAAACCAAAGTTAACAAATTTATTTTATGTTATATGCTACTGACTTGTGAATTTTGTTTTTGTTTGCTTACAGGTAGTCCACTGTTTAATTGGTGAGTTTTTTATTTAATTTTTATTTTTGGTATGAATTGCCTTGAAGACAATGGTTGACTTGATTTTCTCATTCAGGAATTGTACCTACTTCTGTGATTGTGGCTGGGGTCCAAGTGAGTTCCAGAATCTTCATGGTGTGGCTCATTACTCACAGTGTAAAACCAGTAAGTGACACAGCACGTTCTCTGCTTGAGCCTGCAGGGAGCGTTTTCATAGTAATAGGAATCTAAATATTAGCCCTGGTATGTGTCAGGAAGTAGAACCATCTGACAAAACAGGGTCGGGTTTGGATTTACGTGTGATTGTTCATTGGCTCAGTGAATTAGCAGAATAACTTTGAAACACAAGCAAAGCCAAATATTGGCATTTTATATTCACGGTATAGTCTCCTCTAGTGTTTTCCAGTTTTAAAAATTAATATTCATATTCTCTATCAAATGGTTAACTGAAAATTTTATTTTCTACTGAAGTTATTAGTATTGTCTTTGTTTATGTAATTGAAGTTGTTGGTGTAAACAGTTTATTTTTCCTCATTTAGTATTCAGTGTTGTAGCAATAGACATAAAATGGAAGTATAGCTCTGAAGATCTGAACAAATGGCAAAGACTAAAAGTTAGAAGGGTTAAGGAACTTAGGGAAAAATAAGCACAATATTTGTTGAGGCGTGACAGGAGACAGACCTGAATCTAGTTAATAGCTTAAACCCTTTTATGCAAACAAACACATTCTTGCTATGTCAAGACATCGGGGCTTTTAAACCCATGACAGAAGCATTTCCCAGATGGGCCCTTCTGACCTTCGTGACAGCCTCTGGAGTCTCTTGTCTACTTGAGGACAGATCTCTGGCCTCCTTTCCATTCCTCAGATGCCTTTCTCGTCTCTTCTGCTTGGCATGATACCTAACCTCCCTTCCACTGCCTGCAAGACTCACTGGCCTCCTGTCTTTGTGGGGACAGATCGCTGACCCTCTGCCCTTTTATTACTCTACACTTTAGCTCTCTTGACTACTATCTTTCACTCGACTTACTTAATCCACCTGGTCCCTAACCAATGGCTGCTATACGGATAGCAATCCATGCATGCCATGTGGAGAGCCAGACTTTTAATTCAGATTGCCATGTAGTTGAAAAGCAGGAGTCCAACATTAACAGAATAAAAGAAAGACTATTCTGAACAGTGAATGAATATTACAGCTGAGCCAGGACCACAAAGAGTCTGAAGACTGAGGAAGAAGACAGGGTGGCTGACATGAACTGGAGAAAAGAATGTAAAAACGAACTATGATCTCACTTATATGTGGAATCTAATGAACAAAATAAACTGATGCACAAAATAGAAACACAGGCATGGATACATGGAAAGGACTGACAGCTGTCAGAGGGGAGGGATGGGGGGACTGGTGAAAGAAGCTGAAGGGATTAGCCAGAGAGCATGTGTGCATAGCCCATAGGCACAGACAACCGTGTGGTGGCAGGGACTGGGTGGAGGTGGGCAAAGTGGAGGGGTGGGGAATGGGGGCATCTGCAGTAGTGTCAACAATGAAAATGAAGTTAAAACATAAAAAAAATAAAAATAAAAACAAACTATAGGGTGACTAGTCCCCAAGTGAAAAAAGCCATCTGCTTGTTTTTTTTAATCCTCCAGAGGATCTCTGCCTTAATGTTATTATTTAATTTTATCCAACATTAGCTTCCACTGGCACCTTTTCACCACTGTTTAATTAATTCAGCTGACATTCATTGAATACATTCTATACACCCGGCCCTGTGTTAATTTGTGGATTTACAAAATGAATCAGGCAATCTGCTGTCATGTGTACTGGCTGTTGCAGATCGAGGGGCAGCCATACAGATGTTGAGTCATTCAGCAAATGCATTAGTATGCACCTGCTCTGTGCTTGGCACTGTGCTGGGGATCTGGCTATTAGTAATACAAATGTAGTTCCCACCTCGTAGAGCCTATCATTGGGAGAGATACTAAACAAGCTGTTGCACAAATAATTGTTTCATTATTTTAGTGTTAGTGCTTTGAAACAAGAGACCAGCAGGTACCGCAATATACTTGGGGACTTAGCCCAAGCTGGGGAGTGGAGGAAGGCTCCCTGAGGAAAGACTGTATAAGCCAAGCATACAAGAGTCAGGCAGACTGATTTCGGTACAAAATTGGAAACTGTTGTAATACAGATAGGAACAAAATACTGTGGGAACAAGGAAGGTGAGCATAACTGCTCAGGGTGAGAGGAGGGGTTTGGAAAAGTTTTCCAAAGGATGTGATGTTTTAGCTGGATCTTAAAAGGTGAGATGAGAAAGGATTTTCTATTGGAGCAGCATTCAAATTACAGAGAATAGCACAAATGTTCAGAGCGTATTCTGGAAATAATACAAAGTTTAGTGTCACCAGACAGAGATGTTGGGGATGCAGAGTGGGGGTGGTGTGGGGGTGGGTCAAGTAACTGAAGATGAAGTTGGAGAGATTTCTGAGCTCAAATTATAAAGAACCTTGAACTTTCTGCTCAGGTGGTAGGATTGTATCCTTTTCTCTTGTTAAGCAATAGGGTACCAATGAGTATTTTTTAATTTTTATTTTTAATTTTTTTATTTTATTGATTATGCTATTACAGTTGTCCCAATTTTCCCCCTTTGCCACTCTCCACCCAGCATCCCCCACTCCCTCAGGCAATCCCCACACCATGGTTCATGTCCATGGGTCAAGCATATAAGTTCTTTGGCAACTTCATTTCTTATAGTTGTGCCTAACATCCCCTTGCCTATTCTGTACCTACCAGTTTGTACTTCTTAATCCCTTCACCTCTTCCCCCAGTTCCTCTAGACCCCCTCCTCACTGGCCACTATCCCAGTGTTCCCCATATCTATGATTCTGTTTCTGTTCTGCTTGTTTGCTTCGTTTGTTTTTTAGATTCAGTCGTTGGTATTTATTTATTGCCAATTTAATATTCATAGCTTTGGTGTTCTTTTTCTTAAATAAGTCCCTTTAACATTTCATATAATAAAGTTTGGTGATGATGAACTCCTTTAACTTTACCTTGTCTGGGAAAGCATTTTATTTGCCCTTCGATTCTATATGATGGATTTGCTGGATAGAGTAATCTAGGTTGAAGGTCCTTGTTTTTCATTACTTTGAATACTTCTTGCCAATCCCTTCTAGCCTGCAAAGTTTCTTTTGAGAAATCAGCTGCTTTTAAGATTCCCTCTTTATATTTAACCTTTGGCATTTTAATTATGTTTCTTGGCAGGGGCCTCTTTGCATCCATGTTGTTTGGGACTCTCTGTGCTTCCTGGTCTTGAATGTCTGTTTCCTTCACCAAATTAGGGAAGTTTTCTTTTCTTTTTTTTTTTTTTCAAACGGATTCCAATTTCTTGCTCTTTCTCTTCTCCTTCTGGCACCCCTATGATGAGAACGTTGGAATGCTTGAAGTTGTCCCAGAGGCTCCTTATACTATCCTCAATTTTGGGGGATTCTTTTTTCTTCTTGCTGTACTGATTGGATGGCCTTCTCTTCCTTATATTCCAAATCATTGATTTGATCCACTTCGTTGTTGATTTTCTGTAAATTGTTCTTTATTTCAGTTAGTGTCTCCTTCATTTCTGATTGAATCCTTTTTATGCTGTTGAAGTACTCAGTTCCTTGAGCATCCTTATAACCAGTGTTTTGAACTCTGCATCTGATAGATTGCTTATCTCCATTTTGTTTAGTTCTTTTTCTGGAGTTTTGATTTGTTCTTTCATTTGGGCTGTATCTCTTTGTCTCCTCATTTTGGCAGCCTCCCAGTGTTTGTTTCTATGTATTAGGTAGAGCCGCTTTGACTCCATGTCTTGGTAGTATGGCCTAATGTAGCAGGTGTCCTGTAGGGTCCATTGGCTCAGTCTCCCCTACCCCCTAAGCTGGGTACTCAAGGTGCACCCTTAGTGTGGGCTGAGTACACCCTCTTGTAGTTGATGCTGTTAGCAGGTCAATGGGAGGGATTTAACCAGGCCAGACAGCTGGTAGGACTGGCCGTGACCTCTGGCCAGCAACCACTTCCCTCTGTGGCTTGTGGAGGTCATTGGGTGGTGGTGAACTGATGTGGTCTGTAATCGTGTACTGGGGTTTCCCAGGAGGTGCAGGCCAAGGTCAGCCATCACCTGTGTTCTGTATGGGCCCTTTGATGTAAGCTATAAAGAGATCTGCAGATGGCTGGTGCTAGTACCAGGCCTCAGGCCACTCAAGGAGAAGTACAGGGCTGGGCTCAGCTGTTGCCTGTTTGAGCAGATTTAGGAAGGTCTGAGCCTGCTCATAGCCCCATCATTCCTATGGAAAAGTCGCTGTTACCAGCTTGAGCGGATCTGTAAATTTGATGGGGTGGAGCCTTAGGTAACCGTCAGGGTGGGGCTAAGTGTGTTAGCCAGGTTAATGGAGACTCAGATATGGTGCTGCTGCACTGTGGCTCTTTGTAGGGGAGGGCTCAGAAAAGGAACAATGACTGTTCTCTGTAGTTCTCTCTGCAAGGAACCTGTCCCTCAGCTCTTGCCCTGATGCCAGATGCTTCAGTTCCTCTCTGTGTGCTGCTGGTGCCCTTTAAGGTGCTATCCCAGTGCTGGAGCCCAGAGGTTGTGAGTCTGGGTAAGTCCATGTGTGATCTTCCAAGAGGAGGTGCCTGAGTTTCTTCCTGCTGACCCAACCCCACTGGTTTTTACAGCCAGAAGTTATGGGGACTTCTCATCCTGGCACTAGAACTCTGGGCTGAGTGGTCTGATATGGGGCTGGGATTCCTCACTCTGGAGATATCCCTCCGTTTTATATCCACCACATGTGGGTTTGGGGGCAGCCCCTTTTGCGTCTTTGCCTCTCCGCCCCTCCTGCCCATTTGGACGAATGTGATTTCTTTAATTCCTTAGTTGTAGGACTTCCATACAGCTTGATTTTCTGATGATTCTGAATGATAGTTCTGTTGTTTAGCTGTAGTTTTGCTGTGGTGTGCGAGGAGGCATGCCACGTTTACCTATGCCTCCATCTTGACCCCAAGTGAAGCTTTTAAATCACAGGACTAGCTGCCTCCAATTTTGTTTTTGTTTGCTTGCTTCTTTGTTTTGCTTTTAAGAGAACTTTCGTCCATGAAGAGAATAAATAGTGGAAGATACTTTTTAGGAGGCTGTTACAATAGTCTGTATGAGAGATGAGAAGGCCCTGGATCAAATAGGTGGTAGCAGTGCCAAAGACAAGTGGGCAGATTCAAGACTTAGTTCTACAGTGGAATGGCTCTGATTTGATGACTAATACAAAGTCGGAGGCTTAGAGTGTTCCCTGTGCTCTTTTGAGGGGATGATGCTGTCCTGGGATAGTTGAGTTATTGGCTGCAGTGAAGGGTGAGAGAGAATCAGTAGAAATGTGACCATTCCTGTCCTAAGGACATATTTATGTTGTGTGTTTATAATGAATTATGTAGTGGTGACTGCATTAGTTTTCTGTGTTATATCTGTTTAACCCTATCATTCCATTATATATAATGAAAGACACACAGTAAATAATTAAGACATAATATCTTCATGGAGAAAAAATTTCAAGCTTAAGTGACACTGGATTTCTCTGTCATTCTGCAGATCCAGAATGAGGAGAGTGTGGTGCTTTTTCTGGTCGCGTGGACTGTGACAGAGATTACTCGCTATTCCTTCTACACATTCAGTCTTCTGAACCACTTGCCATACTTCATTAAATGGGCCAGGTGGCGATGCCTTGTAGTTCAGTTTCTCACAGTCCTATGCATGCGTATTTTGTTGCTGAGCTAACTCTAGAGAATTAAAGTTTGTGTTTCAGCCCTGTGATGCCAGATGCTGTTGTTTTGCATATTTAACAGTGTTATAAGCTGCATTCTAAAGGCTTAATTTAATGAACAGAGAGAAATCATATTAATATATATTTTCAGTGAAGTCAACATAAGACAAATTAGTTTCCTTAATCTCTAAATCAGTCATTCATTTTTCTATGAAAGCAGCATACACATTTTTGCAATTATATTAAGTAAACTTTGTGCTGAAAATAGGACATTTTGTCTGATTGATTTAAATTATTTTAATAATATTCAATCTAGTAGCCACAATTTTTAGTCTCTTATACATACAATGTCAAGCTTGTTTTAAGTAGCAGAGACAGAAATTTTTAAAAAGTCACACTTATTTCAAATTGTATTATTTGCAATGGGGACAAAATTTATATTTCAAAGGTTCTAAATATACCTATCCTAAAACAACAATTTTAAAGCAAAAGATGGTTTGTTCTTTTTAAAGTTTGAATTCTTTGAGCAGCTGATATTTTACAGTATTATCATAAAAACAAGACTGTTCTTTGGAGAACAAACCACAGACCAGCCTAGATTTGTTCATTTTATTCCCTGAAATGCACTTATAGTTGCAATAACAACAATATTGGTAACTGAGTCTGCTGCGCACCAGCTGTGTACCTGAGATGCAGGCGTGAACACAGCAAAATCTCTGTCCTCTCAAGCTGGAGAAGACAACACAGAACCACTCAGCCATGTGAAACGCTGTGTGTTAGGAAGTTCGAGGAGACACGGGGTGAGGGCGTCTATCTCACAGACATCTATCCCAGATAGGTGGGATGAAAGAGTTCTGCAATATTTTCATTTCTTTAGATTTTTTTGGTTAAACTACAAAAATAATATGTTTTCATTGCAAAACGCTCAAACAGTACAGAAGTTTATAGAATAAACACAGAAAGTTTCTGTTTGTGCTCTTATCTGACCCACTTCTTTCCCGTTAGAGGGAAAATGTTTGACGTTTACCCATTCAGACTTTTTCTTATTAACAAAAATGTGAACACGGTGTGAGTTTTTAAAAGCATGGATAGGATGATACTATATTTGCTTTTTGTTTCTATCTGGCAGCTTTTTTTTTTTAAGTCACTACAGGTATATACAGATTTAGCTCATAGTGTGACTGACCCAGTTCTCTTATTGCTAGAATTTAGACCATTTTCAGTTTTCTGATATTATAAATACTGCTGTGAGATATTGTAAATAATGCTATATTCATATTTCTGTTCTTTTTAAAAACTCTGCTATTCCTATTAAGAAATTCCTAACTTGTTTGAAGGTAATCCATAACTAGTGTCTAATTTATTTTTGATTCTCATATGTTAAAAGCCTACATTTTTCTTTAGTGATTACTCCTTGTTTATAACTCATATATTATGCATGTTCCAACATAATAAGTGAGAATATATGAATAAACCAGTAAACCTAAAAGACCTTTTACATTCTTGATACTTTCCCTACACAAGGATAATCACCTTGTTGTTATATAATTTTTTAGACTCAACATATTTTCTAGCTCTTTTTTCAACATTTGTGGCTTATCACTTTGTATGTAATAAAATGCTAGAAATTATGATTTGAGCTTAAACGTATTGTCCACCTTAAGAAGGTTGCATTGCCATTTATATGTGTTTGGTTGCTTTTATTCCTGACGGGCCTGAAAACTGGCTTTCAGGTCCTGGGCCTTTCACAAGGCCGGTGGTTCGGAAGTTGGCTGCCTGCTAACCCCGGAACGCTGTTGGTGATATGTTGCATGACCTGTCTTCTGGACATCTAGCGCCTTTGAAAATACTAATTCATGAAAGTGGCCTTTTTTTATTTGCTGTATTTATAACGTTTGTTTGCGTGGAAGGTAATGGTCTTTAATGCTGCCTTTTGGAATGCATTTGCATGTCTTGAATTTCTGGAGAAGTTCACAACGCTGCCATTCATTGCGTGTTAAATTTGCTCTTTAGAAATCCTTTGTCAATTGCCTTAACGGTAAACAAGATCCTATAAAATCTTTCAACCTTGAAATTCACATGTTAGCATAATACATCATGTCAGTTCATTATAATCATGAATAATTATATATCGTGTCAAAAATCATGGAGATCTCAGCCGCCTATATATATTTGCCAACCTTCTTAAATACCCTAAAATTACATTTGTACTTACGTTCAGATGTTGTAGGTATTGTTCTCTTATAAAGCTTTGCTTTAGAACTGCCTTTTTATTTGTAACCAGTTGCCCTACTGTGATGGTTTGAGTATAATTTGGTTCTGCTTGTGTCAGAAGTGTTCCTGGAACGTCCACCAAACAGATGATTGTGTATTGTTTTGTTTTCATGCTGATTTCCATTCTAGTTTCAAAAAGGCATTCCCTTCCAAAACTTTTAGATGACAATTAGGAATCTTCAAGGGACATTATGTTGTTTCTGAATGGTAGTTAAATCATGCTGCCATCAGAAGTTAGAGAGTTGGTGACATGTAATCCTTTTATAATGCAAATGAAGTCAAATAAATTATATAATTTATTCTCATTTCAGTAAAAATAATCACTCTTTAAGGCTTTAAACTAATTTATTCTAGGAGCGATGTTTTTTTCTGTTAAAGAACAGTGCTACAGAAAATATCTGAGAGTCACATAAAGTTAAAAAAACTACTTAAGTAAGTTTGAATGTTTTAGTTGCAAAAGGAATAGATATTTAGTAATATGATTTTAAATTGAGGTAGGAAATTGTTATTGCGAAAGATTGAGTTAATCGATACACAAAAACTACACCCATCTGGAAAGAAAACAGGCGATAGACTGAAAGAAAGGAAGGAACAAACAGGGCTGTAAAAGGACCGTTTTTCTTTCTTTACCAGTTAATCTATTTTGACAAAGAATTCTGTCCTTATCCACCGTCTCTCATCCTTGTATATCCTGGGCATGTAGGAATAAGGTGATTTTTAGGTTGTCTCCGAGCTTCGATCATACTGACAAATTTGATTTCTCTTTACACATATTTCTTAATGTCAGCAAAATAATCAAATAAAATATGGATTCTTTTTTTTTTCCGCCAAAGTTTTGACCTTAATTTTCTGCAGTATGGTAACTGGCTTGGAGGGAAAATGATTCTCTTTAATGGAGAAATGTCCTTGCCTTGGGTCCTTGAGCACCTGCAGTGGGCACCAGTGCACACCTTGAGAGTGTCCCCGGATGGTGGCTTAGGTGACGCAGGTCCTGCTCCAGGTCAGAGAACTGGCCACAGTCTAAGCGAATGAATTGTGATTTTTAGATTTTTTTTTTAAGATTTTAATTTTATTTATTTTTTAGGGAGAGGGGAAGGGAGGGAGACAGAGAGGGAGAGAAACAGCAATGTATGGTTGCCTCTCACATGGCCCTCACGGGGACCTGGCCTGCAACCCAGGCATGTGCCCTGACTGGGAATCGAACTGGGAATCGAACCGGGATCCTTTGGTTCCCAGCCCGTGCTCAATCCACTGAGCTATACCACCCAGGGCATTTTTAGATTTTTGAATAGAATTTTCGCAGCTCTATTTTAAGCAAGCTAAACTATCATTTAATGTGGGAATTCAGGAAACAACTTTTACTTGTTTTGTTGTAAAAGTGGTTTTAGACAATGTATTCTTTAGCAGTTATTAATGCTTTTAGGTAGTGTTATCAGTTTTCTGGAATGTTAATTCCCTTTTAATTAGTAGCCACAAAGAGTTTTCCAAATTTCTCCCAAAGAAATACTTCGGTAATTTCAAGGTTTAGATGGAAAGTAGGATCATGACCAGTCTTTTAAAGCACAGCATTGAACAATAAATGTCTAGCTTTAGTGGGGAGAAAATCAGCCAGAGAAGTTACCTTCACAATACCTTACAATACTTATGCTTTACAATACGTACATACTGTAAAATACTTAAAAATCTGCACATACATTAAAATGTATATAGTTATTTTAGTACTTTAAAGTAAGTTGACTTCTTATTTTAGTACGATTTTCCCATTTAAAGTGGAAACTGCTGTGAGAAAAAGGATGATAATTTAGTTAATAGGCAAATGATTAAAGTAGAAAAATTAATCTTTTTATGCGAGGTTATTGTAAATATGTATATGAAGGAGAATTTGTAAGTTCAAACATACATAGGAGTAGCAAAAGAGCCATTATATACAATCCAATACTTATTCTAGAAAAATAATTCTCTAAGGTTTTTCTTTCTGCAGATATAATTTTTTTATCATCTTATATCCTGTTGGAGTTGCTGGTGAACTTCTCACAATATATGCTGCCTTACCATATGTGAAGAAAACCGGAATGTTTTCAATAAGACTTCCTAATAAATACAATGTCTCTTTTGACTACTACTATTTTCTTCTTATAATCATGGCTTCATATATACCATGTAAGTGTGTATTTATTAGTACTTTGATTTAGCATATGCTATGAAAGTTTTTGGAAAGATTTCACAATTGCTAGCTTAATAAGCAAGGAGAAATAACAGTTTGCAAATTTATCAAAACCTCTATTCAATCCCACATATTTTCATTGATTTGAAATAAAAGAAGAGCTAATGAGTCAAAAAAGACTTTTTCCTAGTTACGAGGCAAAAGGTAAGTAAATCAATACACAAATGATTGCCTTCTCAAAATTACTTAACAATAAGCTTAGTATGATACATTTCTAAAGAAAAGATAAAGCATGCGACATTGAACTAGTTGTAAGCATTTAGAACTACGGATCTGAATAGGAACATTTTATTCAAGAAAATGTCATTTTCATCTATTCATTAAGCATATACTTGGAAAATTCATCTAGAAGTACTTTTGTCTTGTGTGTATTGCTCTATGCAGTGGAAAATACTGAAACTACTTTTCTTAAAATATATTGAATAGTTCAGCCTCTTTACTAATTTTTCATCACCCTTCAATAGATGCAATGAGTCAGTGAGGCTTTCCTCACTTCATTTAAATACTAACTGTGGTATATGTTTAGGCCAGATTTTGGTCATCACTAATGGGGAATAATGTAAAACAAGGTGGTTGGTTACCTCTCATTAAAATTACAGACTGATGTCAGTGGGGGAAAAGGAAAATAAGAAAAGTTGGTAGAATCTAAAATCTACATTGACACAATATAAAATATTTAATCTAAAGGGGATGAGCATAAAACCTGGCCAGCACCTGGACACCCCCAATTTTTAAGCTTTTCAAAATCAAAATTGACTTGACGGTCAGGTAATGTTTTTAATCCCCTCCTCTTGTAGCATTTCAGCCTGACTCTCTTTAGAGTTCCACCAGAGTCAGTTCAGAAGGGCTGAGGAGTGGGACCCCTGTCACACTTGTTTATACTCCCTGCTTTCTGAACACCCAGTATTTGGCAACACACCTTGAGCAGAGCCACACCTGGCTTCAGTGTGTGCCATACATAGTTGCAGGTTCAGGTGCTGGGTTCTCCTCTTCCTCATGACTACTGACACATCTGCACGAAAACCCAGGACCCAACGGATTATGGTGTGAAACCAGCCAACTAGTAACTTCTGACTGCGTGTTTTCAGGTGTTCTGGGAGACGCAGACTCTGTCCGCTGCCAGTAGCAGCTTCTCAGTTCATCGTGCTGACGTTTACCTGAGAGGCCCACTTCCTAGAAGATCAGTCAGCCGGGGGATGTTTTTGACTTGATTATTAATATTAGTAATAGTAACTAACTTTGCTTACTAAATTCTTTCCTAAGTAAAAGTACAAATTTTTTAATACTTAATACTGTTAATTCTCATTTATCGTGAGGACTTTACAGATTAGAGAGGTTAAGTAGATGGACTAAAAATCACCCAGCTATTAAAGAAGGCTAGAATTTGAACTCAAGCTGATACTTTTACTAGACTATTCAGAATATTAGAGAAGCATTTGTAATCATTGGTCAGTTAGCTTTAAGTACATATGACCTGAATATATTTAGTCTCCTACATATACTAAGATCGTTACATTTATCAAGATGAATAGTAACTAAACAGAGCTTCCGCCAAGATGGCGGCGTAGGTGGACGCACTGCACCGCCGCTCACAACCAGAGAGTTTAAACAACGAACTCAATAGCGAAAAATAAACAACCAGAACGGACAGAATCGAACTGAAAGGAAGTCCGACACCCAGGAAGTTGGGGAGGACGTACATCCAGGCCGGTAAGTGGGGCAGAACCGAGCAGAGGAGCGGAGTGAGAGGCAGTTTGCCCAGAGGAACTCACCCCGGGAGCGCCTAAACAAAACACTACCCCGAGCAACAGGTGAACCTCGCAGGCTGGCAGCATAACTGGAGAGGCCAGTGGGAACCAGCAGGGCTGAGACTGGTGGAAAAGGCCGTGGGGAACTGGGGAGCAGAGGGTGATAGGGAGTGGCGGTGAACGGCAGACGCCATTGCTCCCTCGCAGGCCCCGCCCCCAGAGGAAACGTCACAAAAAAGCGACCCAGGTTGCCAGGCACCGACAAACACACCAGGTGCGCTGAGATAAAAAAGAATGAAAATGGCCAAAACGAAAGATCAGAACAAATTACAACTAACGGACGAAGAGATAGCCAAATTAACAGATGCCCAGTTTAAAACATTGGTAAGCAGGATACTCACAAAACTGGAAGAAATAGTTGAACAAATAAACAATGCGATAAAGATAATGGAGGAAGATTTACAGG
>PVJI01006662.1:0-84306 GCA_004026765.1 Micronycteris hirsuta | reverse complement strand
CACTAACTAGCAGTTATTCATATTTATTGAAGCGGGCTTTCCTTGGCTAATATAATCTTAGCCTAGTTAGAATTAATCTATATACGTACATTGTGTTCTTAATAAAATTAGCCTTGAGAATTTTCACTAGCTCAGAATTGAACCTTTCCCCCAGTTAGTTTGAAATAATGAAGTCTATACATTACTGAAGCAAGTTTTATTCTCTAGTGTATAACCTTTAACAACTGTGAGACCTGTAAGTTCTTTAGAAAATTAAAAGACCACTACTTTGTTGAAACAAAATATAGTTGACATAAATTAGAATTTTGATGTGAAAGAGTTGTGGAAAAGTTAAAGGGTGATTGATTCTGATGGCTGGTGAGGAATACCTGAAAATATCTTTGCATTCTCATTTCCCACTCAAAACTGCAAGTAGTCAGGTTCTTAATCAAGAAAGAGCTCTTAGTCACAAATTAAAGAAATATCTTTGTTATATTAGTTTTTTTTTTGTTGAGGATGAGTAAAACTGATAAAGTATGGTTCTTGTAGAAGCATATAAATGATTACTTAATGAGTCATTTTGTAAAGTACAGAAGTGCTTGAGTTCAATTTGCAATTCAGTATATATAAATTGTATAGTACAGCAATGTGAAGTACATTTTATCGGGTGTAGGAGTAGGAGGCATTTGTGATATATAAGTTGTGATAAATGGATTAGAATAACTTGTTCTGAAAATTATTCATTATAACATGTATGTTTTAACTAGATTTATTTTTATTTGAATATTGCAGTGTATAAAAATGACTACAAAACGAAGTTTGTTTGTGCGGTTGGTACCCTGTCGATGCCTGCGCGGGGAGGAGGAGACTGTCACTACTCTCGATTATTCTCACTGCAGTTTGGAACAGGTTCCCAAAGAGATTTTTACTTTTGAAAAAACTTTGGAGGAGCTCTATTTGGATGCTAATCAGATTGAAGAGCTTCCAAAGGTATGTTAACATAATGCCTACCGCATAGAAATCTCTCAGACATACGCCGGGGACCGCACGTTTTTGGGCAGACTTGAAGACGAAGACTATTCGAATGACCAAAATACAATGTAACTGCAGTGCTTTACGGGTTCGTGCAATTATATAGTTTTTCGTAGATTGACCTGCACAGTTTCCACCAATGAGATTGCTTCATTCGATGTGGGCAAGACAGTGTGTTGACATGTAAGGTTCATAACAGATGGCACGCGAAACACGAGAAAACTCATGAGCGGTCCTTAAGTTGTTAATACAGTTGTTCAAGAATTTTTGGGTTATTTTTGTGCCTAGAATATGATATTCCTAATGTTGCCATAATGCTGCTGATATATAAGTGTGTGCTGTTTTTTTGGTTTAATTTTATCTTAAGGAATGCAACACCATTCACATATTTTTAAAATCAAATTTTTAACCCCTGTCTCTTCATGTTAATTGCTTGAATACTTCTGGAAATACAGTCAAACCGCAGTTCCCCCATCTTGAACAATTTGGCTCTGCACCAAGTTGTTCACAGAAAAAATGTCTTGGTTGTCAAATAAAACTTTTGTTCTTGACCCAACAACTCTTTTGTGCTGATACTTGTATTATCAGTCTTGTCTCTCTGGCGATAAGGGAGAGAATGCGCCAGTATGAGTACGATTCCGTTGTTGAACAAATCACTTCTCAAACTTTTTCTGGAACAAATCAAGTTCGAGAACTGAAGTTCTACTGTAACTTAAAATTTTGTATTTAATTCCAGTGTTGTAGCCACTAAGGGCACATAACAAGACTACACTAGGCAATAGACTTAACTGGACAAAGAACTGAAATTAGTTTTCTTTTTGCCCTAGCTGGGTAGCTCAGTTGGGTTTTATCCCCAATAAACTGAGGTTGCAGGTTTAATCACTGGTCAGGGCACGTAGGAGAATCGACCAATAAATGCATATATAAATGGAGCAACAAATTGATTTTTCTCCCCACTTCCTTCCTCTCTCTAAATCAGTTCAGACAAAAAAAAAAAAGATACTAGTTTTTCTAATTTAAAGATACATTTTTAAAAAATTCATCACATAATTTGGTTGTTAAACGCCTTTTTTGAGGTAGTATTCTGTTTACTCCATTTCATTTTGTTTGGAAAGGTTTACAAGGTCTTAATATTTATGAAACGTAGTAACAACTAGAAGGAACAACTTGGTTTGTTGCCTTGAAACATCTCTCATTACCAATTTATTAGCTAAAATTTTTCAGTGACTGCTTTTCCCCTTAAATCTTAATTCCTCTGTATTCTCTCTCTACTCAATTTCTTATTTTCGTTTTTTTGTTTTGTTTTTTTTAATGGAAAAGCTGCAATAACCTTAATTTCATTCTTAGGTTCATTTATTGCCCAAACAGTGTTTTTCAAACTGTGCCTGGACACATAGGTGGCTTAAAAATCAATTTAGTATGTGTTCATTTCCAAATAACAGACTCTGATTTGGACTGGCAACTTTAGAACACAAAAATATAGCATACCCAGTTAAAAATTTTTCAGATAAACAATAATTTTTCAATGTAAGTGTCTTATGCAATATATGGGACATAAGTTTACTTAAACATTATTCTTTGTCTGAAATCCAAATTTAATCAGGCATTCTATATTTTACCTGACAACCATATCTTTAATGAAATAGAAAATAGAGTGTGTTGCATGTACTCATTGTTATATGAATATTTGTTTCAGATGTGTGTGTGTTTGTGTACCTACCTATTGGATGGCAGTGTTTTGAAAAAGGCTCTTCTTTCAGTGGCCAGTAGTAAAAACATTTTAAAATCCAGTGCCATCCCAGGTTGTCTTATAAAGAAATGTGTATATGGCTACAGATAAACTATTAAAGGTTGTGGTTTGTATGTTTATGAATTACTTCCCTAGGTTGTGATAAGGTGCTTTATAATGTACTTTTTCCTTCTATGTTGTTCAGCAAATAATTTACCTTTCCTAGCTAGTTCTGGAGAATGTGGAAGAAGACCAAGATTAGTCCCTTTTTCTAATCAACACCAGTAGGGACTCATCAGGGGATTGCTGGAAAGAGAGGCTTGCTGTGATAGTGCAAACAACTGAACCACTTTCACCTAACACTTTTCCAGTTCTGGAAGCATGCTCTTAAATAGCTTCCATTATTCATTATGCCATCCTGACAACTGTTTGTTGTTGTTGTTTAGTTCTAAAGACTTTACTTTTTTATAACAGTTTTATAGTCACAATATCAAGAGGAAGGTATAAAGATTTCCCATGTACATACTCTGTCCCCACATATGCGTGCCCTTGACCATTTTATCTACATCTCTCACCAGAATGGTACATATGTTACAATTGAACCTGTGTTGAAAATCATAATCGCCCAAAATTGATAGTTTACATGAGGCTTTACTTTTTATACCATACATTCTGTGAATTTGGACAAATGTATAATGAATGGCATGTATCCATCATTATGGGGTCAAACAAGATTATTTGCACTACCCTAAAAATCCTCTGTGCTCTATACAGATATATTGGTATGAAACTTAGAAGTGGCCCGTTTACCTACTACTTTTGATAAATATATTTTAAGGTCACATTTAATTATTGTAATTTTAGCAAAACAAAATATTTGCTTCCATTTTTATTTTGTTCTTTCATATCAGAATTCTATATTTTGAGTAATTTATTTTCATTATTTTTAAAATTTTAATTGAGTTTTAGAGAGAGAGGGAGCAAGGGAGAGAGTGTAAGAGAGAGGAGAAAAACATTAATTTGTTGTTCCACTTATGCATTCATTGGTTGCTTCTTATATGTGCCCTGACTGGGAATTGAACATGCAACCTTTAGTGTATTGGAAAGCTCCAACCAACTTAGCTACTCAGCCAGAGATATTTTGAGTAATTTTAGCTCAATTATATGTACTTAAATTTAATTTATCTAAATTTTTATTTTGGAATAAAGGTGCTTGAAATACAAGCTTCAAAATTTATAATTTTTAATAACCACTTATGTTTTACTACCTCAACAGAGAATATAACCATATACTTATTCTAAGTGCATTTTGCTTAGAGTAGAAGTTTGAGGATGGTAAACCATCCTGAGTTGTTTGATTGAGTTCAGATTTATAAGAGCATAAAACAATAAGAAACTTTCCCTAGTATTTGTATAGGTATAACTAATTCACTTTTAAATAATAGTATTTACTTGTATAAAGGTTAATAAATAAAATATTTAAGAAAACTTAAGAAACAATCACAGTTCTTTCTTCCCTTGTTTCAATAGCAACTTTTTAACTGTCAATCTCTACACAAACTGAGTTTGCCAGACAATGATTTAACAACACTACCAGCATCTATTGCAAATCTCATCAATCTCAGGGAACTGGATGTCAGCAAGAATGGTAAGATTTTCCACCCCCACTCCAGTTTTTGTACTTGGAAACATGTTATATTATTAAGATTTCTATTGTGTTTTAACAAATAAAAAATAAAAAGTCAGATTATAATATATTGTCATATTAGCTTCCCTATATGTAAAATTTATGTATGAGTGATCTCTATAAGCAAGGTAGAGAATTAGTGTAAAAGAATTAAAATGGCCTTTTAGTTAAAATGCTGTGATATGTGCATGTGCATATTCATATATCCTTAAATTTATGTATTTATATTTTTGCCCTGTTGATTGTAATGATGAATAACTATAATGTCCATTGTTGATTACACCATTTGACATAACGATACTGTAGCTCCATGAATACTGTCATGAAATATTTACAGTGTACCTAAAGGGAAGAACTTGTGCAGCATTATAAATGAATTGAACATGAATAAATTATTTAATTTATTGAGAGACCACTCTGTACCAAGTACTGTATTGGGAGCTAGAAGTACAGTTAATGATGAGATATAAAAAAGATATTATCAATGTTCTCCTGGGATGTATAGTCTTGGTTTAGTCTGATATACATTGAAGAAAGTGAAAGATACAAAATATTAAGTGCTTACCTTGGGTGAGAGAGAAGTAGACACTTGAAAGTTTTAGAATGAGCATACATTTCTTTTATAATTACAAAAAAGGGAACATAACTAGGATAAATTTTAAATGCTCTGCCCAAAGATAAGACTTCAATGAATACTTAATTTCAGTCATATTTAATAATTCTTTATGATAATTGGAGAAGATCTTTGTAAACAAGCCTCAAAAAATTAGTGCAGTAGTTCTAGGAAATAACTGGTAATCATATTATCATAGTCATTGGTTCTAAAGTTACTTTTTGTCTTGATGATATGAGTATCCAGTAGTAATCCTAGTATGTCAGTTTCCCTAAATTTCAACATTTGTTATGAAAACTACTTTAGGAAAGATTAAAAGAGTCATCCTGTTTTCACAATTAACAATTAACTTTGGCAAATGAAATAACCACTGTGCCTATCTCCATAAAAAAAAAAGTTACTTTAAAATAAAATATATAAATTTATTGAATGCCCTCATTTACTGAATTCTAATATCTTAGTTGTGGGCAAGTCATATCAAACAGTTAAATTGTATATATAAGTCCTCTTTAAGGAAGATTTATATATGTATATATAATATATTTATATTCACTACAGGTTCAGTTTAGTCTTGTAGTAATTAGTGTGCTATTGAGTTTCAGTTGTCAATAGCCAATAAATTTTAGGTTTAAAGATAATTTGGTTGACCTTTAAACAATGCAGGGCTTGTCGGGCTTAGGGGTCTGGACCAATCTTACAGTCGTGTATAACTTTATTTTGCCCTCTGCATATGCGGATTCTAAGCCACAGATTGAAAATACATATATTTAACCTTTTTAAAATGAGTCATTTAACTTTGCAGTTAAAAATGTTCTGTTATATTGTGTTTTAAATAAAATGTTTTAAATTTAATTATTATTTGAGTTCATTTATATCCTTTTTCTCCAACTTATTTTTATATGTAAAATAAAATATTGTTCAGCAATAAAAATGAATGAAATCTTGACCTTTGCAACAATATGGATGGACCTAGAGGTTATTTTGCTGAGTAAAATAAGTTGGACAGAGAAAGACAAATGCTGTATGATTTCATTTATGTGGAATCTAATGCCATATGTGGAATCTAAAAAATCAAAACATAAACAGACACATGGATAATAGAGAAAAGTGGATGGTTGCCAAATGGGGAGGGATTGCAGGTTGGGAATAAGGAAGAGGGGTTAGAGGAGCCTGATTAAAATTTGGTCAAGGAGAGCATCAGTCACGAGCCATCTGGAGCAGAGTGGCACTAGTTGATTCTGGAGAGATAAGCAGGAAAAATATAAAATAAAACAAATATAAAGTTAGCTGTTTATACTGAAATGGCCTTTATTCCCTGTAAAACCATTAGGAAGTAGGTTCCTAGTATAGCTGTAAAAGGGAGCTGAAATATACTGTATACTTATAGTAAACAATGAGAGAAAATGTATTATGGGCTCATTTTTATTTCCGTCCAAGCAACATTCACCGAATACCTCTGTGCGTCTACTCCACATATAAGTGAATGATTATCAATCAGGTACTGTGAGCATCCATTGTACACAAATTAATAAAAAACTCTACCCAGCTTGCAAGAAAATGAGTCTTATTGTGGAGCCCCTTAGTAATCATTAGCTGTATAGCATGATTAGTTGATAAGTGAAACAAGGGAATTAGAGTAATATACACTTGGGGTGGTGGACACAGAATTCAATATACAAATGATATGTTATAGAATTGTACCCCTGAAAACTATATTTAAAAATCCTCACTGAAGAATATGTTTGTTGATTTTGGAGAGAGAGAGGAAGTGAGAGAAACATAGATGTGAGAGAGAAATATCTCTCGGTTGCCTCCTGTAAACACCCCACCAGAGATCAAACCTACAACCTAAGTATGTGTGTGCCCTGAGTGGGGATCGAACCCACAACCTTTTGGTGTATGGGATGACAACCGAGCCACCTGGCCAGGACCTGAAACCTATGTAATCTTATTAACCAATGTCACTCCAGTAAATTCAATTAAAATGTTTTTTTAAATTAAAAATAAAGAGCTAGATAAAATTTAAACTGAAGAAAAAAAAAAAACACAATAAATGGTACAACAGAGCATTCCCTAGGACTAGCAGTGTCAAGAAAGGTCTAAATTAAACATAAGGAGGAATTATTGGATCAGAATGTCACTTTCCTGCACCAGTGTTTTCCCAGCTTCTAGAATGCTGGTGTGATAGTCGGTGGTCAAGAAATAATTGCTAAAGGAAAAAATGCAAAACACAAGGAGGGCCTTATGTAAAATCGGTGAGGGAGGGAATAGTATAGACTGATATAAATAATACACCACCACAGAACAAATGCTACTGTATACCAAGTATTATCGTAGTAAAAAAAAAAAAAGAAAGGAAAAGAGAGAAAGGTTAGTATTATTTATCAGATTTTGAAATAATTTACATTTTTGGTATTTAGATGACCACCAATTTAGAGATGGATGGGAGTTGATCCATTTCTACAAGTGAGGTACCCAAAAAGAACCCAGAATTATCTTCTGGAGGTGGGACCCTTGTAGCACAGGCTTCCACCACTAGGTGAGTGTTCTAGGAACCCATCTGTATTAGTGTACCAGTTGGTGCTGTGTTGAGAGGCTACAGTGAAATTTTTTAAACACCCCTTCAACACATTTGCCCATTTCATGATTTTTGATATATGAGTGCACTTGCCCCCACCACCTTGTTCAGCAGTTTTGACCCAAAATGGCATGACCCCTGTGCTCCACCATCCCTACTCATCCAATCTCACCACAGCAAGTTTTGTTTATTTCCTTGGATGGAAAAAAGTCTCAAAGGGAAAGGTTTTGCTGATGTGAAAGAGGTGAAACAAAAAACTAGAAACACTAAAAGGCATCAAAATCGATGAGCTCAAAAACCCTTCTCAGTGGTGGAAAAAAAACATTTTGACAGGTGTATTGCATTAAATAGTACTTTAAAGGTGACTGAAGTTTAAACACGTAAGAATAAATACACAGTTTTATAAATAATTCTGTTTTTTGGGGATCCACCCTCATATGCTAGGAATTGAAGTCACAGTAAATACATTGCTAGTAATTTTTTAAAGCAGAAAACTGATGAGTATTTCAAAACTACTTGCTTAGGGTACAATTATTACTATGTGTCTGAAAGCTGATGATAATTTAGAATTACTAATTTCAGAAATACTGATTGGTGGCTTCTTTTAAACCATATTCTATGATGTAAAGAACTTTATAATTTGAAAAATACGAAGCATACATTTGTATTTGTGGAAGATGATACAAGCATTACATTCCATTAAATATTAAAATTATAGAAGTCTAATATAGAAATCTTAAAATTATTCTTTCGTTATATAAAATTTTTGATGAATAGAATATACTGTAGTCTTATTTTCCTTGGACTTTATTACGTACTAAAAATATTATAGCTCTTGGAATAATCTTTTATATAGAGTATTTCAAGATAATTTACAGACTTTAATCAAAGCCAAAGAAATGAGATATTTAATTTTTAAAATGAAGTGGGGTGCTAGGGAGATCACTGTAGAATGTCCTTCCCCTACCCTCCCTCTCAATGTGGAATGTCTTATATTTTAAAAAGTGTATGAGAAGAATTATACACCATATCCAAATGGGACCCATTCTAGGCATTTAAGGCTGGTTCAGCATTTGAAAATTAACCAGTATAATCCACCACATCAATAGGCATATAACTAACTCAGTAATACTATTCCTTGATGTTTACTCGAGAGAAATGAAATATATATCCACAGAATGATTTAAAAACAAACAAATGTTCTTAGCAAATTTTTCATAATCCAAACTCTTTCCTTTTTTCCTTTTTCCTCCTCGTCTCCTACATCTGCCCTGGAAGCACGATTGCTAGCACGTTACCCTTACGCCTGCAGCCACTCCCATAGACTAGAGCCAATTTAGCAAAGGGCAGGTCCGTGTCCCAGGTTCATTAGAAGATGAAATGGACGATGTCTCGGTAGCCGGTACTGATTTAACCAATTCGAAGGAAGGAGTTCAGGGAAATGTCGCCATTCCTGGAGGGTTGGAAGCTAAACCGACTTAAAATCCCTCCCCTGCCAAAAGCTCAGTTATTTTAATGTACTATGAGAGTTATTTTAATGTATCCTCAATTATCACTTGAGACAAATTGTTACCTGAAGGACTGATAAGAATTTAACTCCTAAAGAACAAGAGTCAGTAACCTTAAATATTTTGCATGTAAATGAATGAGAGAAAAGGAAGAAAATAAGTGTAAAATTAATGGATGTTATTGTTGGTAGGTAAGTCACATTAGCAAGTAGTTGTACCAAGGTACAATATACAATACTAGATTATATTACTTAGAATAGGAAGCAAACAGATATTAAGATGTAATTCATTGTGTAAATGCTCTAAAATGTTCAGGTATTTGTTAAATTCCAGTGTAAAAGGAATGCTTTGTAGAGCATGACTCCAATTTTGAGACTTGTAATAGAGTTATCAGTTTTTTAGTTTACCGCTAGGAAAATTTCTTCATTCCTCATACCCTCTGAAAGGAACATCTCTCATATCCATCATTTTTTAAAAAATGACTTTTCCTCAAAGGAAATAGAATGAGTGCTATAGAGCCACTAAATTTTAATACTTAGATGAAATAAATAAATTTCCAAAGTCAACTGAGGATGTAGAAAACTGAAACGACCAATGATATAATAGTAAATCAAATTACAGTGAGAAAAATACGAGGCTTAGCTTAGGAACAAGTTTGGCTAAACTTTCATGGAATGGGATATCTGTAATTTATAAAACTATTCTAGAGAAAGGGGGGAAGTGTGCAACTCAATTTGTAAGAGTGATAAACTTTATTTTTTTAATTATATTTTATTGATTATGCTATTAGGCTTGTCCTGATTTTTATCCCCTTTGCCCTCCTCTGCCCAGTACTCCCTGCTCCCTCAGACAATTCCCCCACCATTGCTCATGTCCATGGGTCACGTGTCTAAGTTCTTTGGCTGCTCCATTTCCTGTATGATACTTTACAGCCCCATGGCCATTCTGTAACTACCTATTTTATACTTCTTAATCCCCTCACCTCTTCACCCATTACCCGAAACCCCCCTCCCATTTGGCAACCATCAAAATGCTTTCCATATCCATAATGGTGTCTCAGTTCTTCTTGTTTGCTTAGTTTGTTTTTTAGATTCAATTGTTGTTATGTATTTTTTTTTTTTGCCATTTTATTGTTCATAGTTTTTCTTCAAAAGAAGAGCGTCTTCTTTTTCTTCAGTAAGTCCCTTTCATATAATGTTTCATATAATAATGGTTTGGTGATGATCTCCTTTAATTTTTTCTTATCTGGGAAGCTCTTTATTTGCCCTTTGTTTCTAAATGATAGTTTTGCTCGGTAGAGCAATCTTGGCTATAGACCCCTGCTTTTCATGACTTTGAATATTTCTTGCCAATCCCTTCTAACCTGCAGTTTCTTTTGAGAAATCAGCTGACAGTCTTAAGGGAACTCCCCTGTAGGTAACTGCTTTTCTCTTGCTGCTTTTAAGATTCTCTCTTTGTCTTTAACCTTTGGCATTTTAAATATGATGTGTCTTGGAGTAGGCCTCTTCACATCCATCTTGTTTGGGACTCTGTGCTTCCTGGATGAGTGTGTCTATTTCCTTCACTAAATTAGGCAAATTTTCTTTCATTATTTTTTCAAACATTTCCAATTTCTTGCTCTTTATCTTCTCCTGGCATCCTTCCCTATAAGGTGAATGTTGGACCTCTTGAAGTTGTCCTAGACGCTGCTTATACTATCCTCATTTTTTTGGATTCTCTTTTTCTTGTACTGATTGGTTGTTTTTTGGTTCCATATGTTCCAGATCATTGATTGGATTCTCGGATTCGTCTACTCCACTGTTGTTTCCTATAAATTGTTCTTTATTTCAATGAATGTGTCCTTCATTTCTGACTCGATCTTTACTGTACTGTTGAAGTCCTCACTAGGTTTCTTGAGCATCCTTTTATAACCAATGTTTAGAACTCTACATCTGATAGATTGCTTATCTCCATTTTGTTTAGCTCTTTTTCTGGCATTTTAATCTTTTCTTTCATTTGGGCCATGTTTCTTTGTCTCCTCATTTTGTCGGCCTCCCTGTGTTTTTTTTCTATGATTAGGTAATGCTGCTTTGACTCCATGTTTTGGTAGTGTGGCCTAATGTAGTAGGTGTCCTGTAGGGTCCAGTGGCACAGCTAACCCTATCACCCCAGCTGGGTACTCCAGTTGTGCCCTTTGTGTGGGCTGAGTATATGCTCCCCTTTTAATTGAGCCTTGGTTGCTGTTGGCAGATCAATGGGAGGAATTTATCCAGGCCACTTACCTGCAAGGACTGGCTGTGACCACTGACCACCGCCTTGGCCCTCTGTGGAGGATCAGCTATGCATGGGCACAGTGGTGGTACTTGTGTAGTCTAACTATCTAGTGAGTATGCTGACCATGGGGCTTCCAGGATAGTGCAGGCCAAGGTCAGCCAACACCTGTGTATTGCCTGGGGCCACCCTGTCTGAGCTATAAAGCAATCTGAGATGGCTGCTACTTGTGCTGGGCTTTGAGATTCCCAGGCAAAGCCAAACTATGAATCTAGCTGCTGCTGCTGCTGCCAGTGCTAGACCGGAGGCTCACTGAGGCCAGCTGTTGCTTGTTTGAGAGGATTTAGGAAGTTGTGCAGCATCAGCCAAGACCAGCCATTCATTTGGAAAAGCAGCTTGGGTGGGACCTTAAATTGTGTGGAGAGGAACTCTGGGGATCTCCAAGGCAGGTCAAACAGTGTTAGCCAGGTTGATGGAGTTTCAGATATGGCTCCAGCTTGCTGGTTCTGTGGTTGCAGGGGGTTTAGAAAAGGGACAATTGCCTCTGCTTACCTTGATGCCAGATACTTCAGTTTCTCTCACTATGTCACTGGTACCTTTTAAGCTGCCATTATGGTGCTGGAGCCCAGAGGAAGTAAGTCCGAGTAGGTGAGTCCGTGTGTGGGTTCTTTTATAGGAGCTACTTGGGGCTCCAGAAGTTTCTTCCACTGACTCAATCCCTGCTGATTTTTGCAGCCAGAAGTTGTGGAGACTTATCTTTCTGGCACTAGAACCCTGGGCTGGCGGGGTTTGGTGTGGGGCTGGGACTCCTTGCTCCTGAAATATCCCTCCCAAATTTTTATCCACCACATCTGAGTGAGGAACCAGCCCATTTTGTGCCTACATGCCTCCTACCAGTGTGGATGGATGTGGTTTCTTTAATTCCATAGTTATCAGACTGCTATTCAACTCGATTTCTGATGGTTGAATGGTGGTTGTTATATTTAGTTGTTATTTTGGTGTGGTTGTACAAAAAGGCAAGCCATGTTTGCCTGCAGTGCCATCTTTACTGGAAGTCTTGTCAAGAGTGATAAACTTTAATAATAAAACTAAATAGAGACTGTTTAAAGTGAGTTTTTGAGAATCCGGCTGGGATGACATAAATGGCTCTGCAGTAGGTCTCACCTCTCCTCGGGCTAGCCCAGCCACTGCAGGCATGTCCTCTGCCGACTGTGCAGGGAACCTGAGAACTGGGAATTAGCCAGGGCCTTTTTTGAACACTTGATTTCATCAACGCTACTGAAGTTTCATTGGCTACAGCAGAACATATGGTTGAGCTCAGATTTAGATTAGGGAAATTACATTTCACATTTTAAAAAACTTATCTATTGAATTTATTGGGGTTACATTGGTTAATAAAATTGTATTGATTTCATGTGTAATACTTCACATTTTGATGGAAGAGGCTAGAACATCAAATTGCAGAGTTTTGAATAGGGAATGAGGCCATTAATATAGTCAATCTATCACACATATGTAGAAAATGACAGAAATTGCGCGGTATGACCGATACAGAGGAAAAGCTTAAAAGTGTGACAGAAAGGGCTGTCCAGCAACATAGCAATGTGAGAATTTGGAATATGACAGAAGTACCCCTACAAATCGATGGAATAAGGAAAACAAAGATTTTATAAATACTGGCACAATGTAGTTACGTGGGAAATTGTAAAAATAGAGACTTTACAGTATATACTAAAATAAATTGCAAATGCACTAAGAACAGTAATATAAAACAATTACAAAGTAGAGGACTTCAGCGTAGAAAATATTTTTTGTTTAACATAAAATCACAGCAGTAAAGGATGACATTTTCACATGACAAAATATATAAATAATAGATTACAGGCTGTGGGAAGACATTGATACTCTAGTAGTTCTAAGGAATGCTTACAGGTAATTAAAGATAGTTCGATGGAAACTACAGTGAACAGGGAGTTCAAAATAAAAGATGAAAATGATCAGTAAGCACATAAAAATGTATTCAGTATCACTAGAAAATATCAGGGAAATATCTAGTTTTAATTTATATTTCTGTTTCACAAGGTTCAATTCTTTATATTAGCAAAAAGTGAACACAGTGTCAAGTGTCAACAAGACTATGTATAAATAGATATTCTATGAACGTTGGTATTGCTACTGTGGAGAATAATTTGGAACTATTTAGTGACGATAACGATATGCTATGTCCTGTTCTTGTCATGAACAAGAAAGGCAAACGTTGTCCCCTCGACGATTGTGTGTAGTTAGCAGTGACTGGTAAATACACATCAGCCTGTGTGGCATTGTCCCACAGAGCACTGGGTTTTGTTCACATTTTAAAATTTGGTCCCCTGCTCCTGTGTTTCAGATGGGCTGGTTTCTCTTGCCATGTCTTCTGGCTTGCTGAGCTTTTCTCCGGCAGTGTCTAATCTTATTTTAATGCTATCCTGTGGATTTCTTATTCAGATGTTATATTTTTCATTTATAAAGTTTCCATTATTTTTTATGTTTAACCTTTTATTCTTATTTTGTTCACTTTTTCCTTTTAAGAACAATAGCTGCTCTTTAGGTTTTTAAACTTTTATTAAATTTATTGGGGTGAAAATGATTAATACAGTAAGATTATATAGGTTTCAAGTGTACATTTCTGTGATACGTGGTCTGGCTATTACATTGTGTGCCCACCACTCAAACTCAGATTATATTCCATCACCATATATTTGACCCCCTATATCCCTTACTACCTACCCCTTTACCTTTCTTCCTTCTGGAAACCACCATAGTGTTGTCTATGACTGTCTGTGAGCTTTTGTTTGTTTGTTCACTTGTTGCTTTCGATTTCATATCCCACATATGAGTAAAATCATACGGTTCTTAACTTTTTCTGCCTGACTTATTTCGCTTGACATCATATTCTCAAGTTCCGTCTATGTTGTCACAAATAGCAATATTTCATCTTTTTTATGGCTAAGTAGTATTCTGTTGCAGATATGTGCCACAGCTTCTTTATCCAGTCATCTATTGAAAAACACATGGTTGTTTCCATGTCTTGGCCACTGTGAATAATGCTGCAGTGAACCTAGGGGTGCATACAGTAACTATTTTAAAGTCCTTTTCTGTTCATCTTTTTATCTGTTTTTGTGATTGAACAGTGGTTGTCTTTTATAGTGGAATATTTCAAGCATTTGCAAAAGTAGAGAGCATGATGTAATAAACCTGATGTGTATATATCAACCAGCTTCAACATTTATCAGCAGGTTGTAGTTTCATTTATACCTCCTAATTTGCCACCTCTGATTATTTTAAAGCAAATCACAGACAACCTTTCATACAAGTATTTCAAGATGAAAACACTCTACTATTAATTATACTTAAGAGCAACAGCGAACAACAATTTGTTTATATCATTAGATGTCCATCAATGTTTACATTTACTGATTTGAAGATTTAGATGAACTTCATAAGTAACAGCAAAAGTAATATTACTGCCCGGCTGGTGTAGCTCCTTGGATTGAGTGCGGGCTGGGAACCAGAGTGTCCCGGTTCGATTCCCAGTCGGGGCACATGCCTGGGTTGCGGGCCAGGTCCCCAGTGAGGGCCATGTGAGAGGCAACTACACATTGTTCTTTCTCCCTCCCTTCTCCTCTCTCTGAAAATAAATAAATTATTTAAAAAAAAAAAGTAATATTACTAAAACTGAAATTTAAAAAATGAATTATCTCAAAACAGAGGAATTGAATTTGCAATAACAACAATAATAGTGAAACCTTTTCTTAAGGAATCATTGAGCCCAGATTTTTTAAATTGAAATGTTTATTGAGATAATTTCAGATTCACATGCAGTTTTAAGGAACATTACAGAGTGGTCTTGTGTTCTCGTTACCTAGTTTCTCCCAGTGGTAACATTTTGTAATATTATTGAACAATATAGGATATTGACATTGATGTAGTCTCTCAGTCTTATTCAGATTTCCCTAGTATAAGTGTGTAGTAGGGGGAAGAGAAGGAGGAGGTTTGGATATTTACCACAGCCAGGTCCATTTGGTCTCCTTTTCTCTGGTTAGTTCTTTAGTTCCTTTGTCTTTTGACCTTGACAGTTTTGAAGATTACTGGCCAGTTAGAATTTCCCTTATTTGGATGTGTGTGATACCGTTTTATGATTAAACTCAGGTTGTCTGTTTTCGACAAGAATATGATACTAGTGATGTTGCATACCTTTTTGATGCTTCTCAGATTAGGTGCCTCATGATGATGTTAATTTGTGATGCTAACTTTGAAGCAATTTAAGGCGGTGCCTGTGAGATTTCTTTACTGTAGAGTTACTTTTATTCCTTTTATAATATTTTCTGGTGAGAAACTTTGAGACTATACTAATATTCTGTTTCTCAACATACTTTTCCAACTAATTTTAGTATCCATTGCTGAGTTTTGACTGAACAGTTATTAGTGTATTTGCTGGTAGTAGTTTTGCATTTTTTATTTTTCATCACCTGAAGTTCTATACTTGACACTGTAGTAAAACTTACTTACTTAGAATCATATAGTGATGAAATTGAAAGAGGCTTTTAAATGATCTTTTGATGTCAAGCCTGTTAAATAATCATAACACGTTACTAGAGCAATAGGACTAACACAGAATTTTTGGAACATTTAAAAGGCTACTAATTGGCATTCCGTTATTTTTTATTGAATTTATGGAGGTGACATTGGTTCATGAAATCATGTAAGTTTCAACTGTACAACTCAACAAAACATTATCTGCACATGTTATGCGTGCATTGTCCCAAGCAAAGTCTCTTTTCTTCCCCAGTCCACCCCCTCCTTGCCTCTGGCTATATCACCACATTGTTGTCTGGGTCCACCCATTGCATGTCTGTCTCTTTTTGTTTGTTTAATCCCTTCACCTTCTTTCATCCAGCCTCTCAAACCTCCCCTCTGACAGCTGTCATTCTGTTCCATGTATCCATATCTCTGTATTTTGTTCCTCAGTTTATTCTGTCATTAGATTTCACATTTAAAAGTGAGATCATATGATACTTGTCTTTCTCTGATTGGCTTATTTCACTTAGCTTGATAATCTGCAGCCCCATTCATGCTGTCACAGAAGGTAAGATTTCTTTTTTCTTTTTTAACAGCCAAGTAGCTTTACATTGTATAAATGTTCCACAGCTTTTTTATCCACTCATCTATTGATGGGAACTTGGGTTGTTTCCAGCTCTTGGGGCTACTTTAAATAACGCTGCGATGAACATAGAGGTGCATATATTCTTTCGAATTAGTGTCTTGGGTTTCTTCAGATATATTCCCAGAAGTGGGATCACTGGGTCTAAAGGCAGTTCTGTTTTTAATTTTTTTGAAGAAACTCTATATTGTTTTCCACAGTGGCTGCCCTAGACTGCATTCCTGCTAACAAGTGAACAAGGGTTCCCTTTTCTCCACATGCTCTGTTAACTGGCTTTCAGTTAGTCTAGATTACAACAGTGCTACTTAAAGTTGGTCTATGGATTGTTGCTTGTTCATATAAAATATTCTTACTATATTTTTGCTGAGACAAGTTGTGGAAATAAACCTTTACTGTAATTTGACTTGTAAACTTTTTTCTGGTGTTGAACAAAAATATAGCTCTATAACTGCCTTCAGGCATATTTACTGGCATATCTAATGTAGATTTTCTACCTCTATCTTCAGCTTTGCTTTCTGCGTTATTTTATACATATTAGGGGTCAGCTCAGCATAAAGAGCTGGGCTCTTGGAGCCCAGCATAAAGAAGTAATGCCTCTTTTCATGTGAGAAAAACAAAGAATGCTGTCTTCTACATTTTGTGTCTTTGCCTTCTCACAGAGAAGGCACTAATTTTCAGAAGAGCTAAGCAAGGAATGTAAAACTAATCAGGATAATTAGCAGTTACCAAGAGGCAAGTGGACAAAAGACGCCAGAGAAGAGAGAAATTGTTGTGGAGGTGGCTCTGTTTCCTTTAAGTTGGTGGTGTCATATTATCTAGATCCTGCTTAGTTTGGTAGATTTCCAGTCAGCAAGGTATACATTAATTATTACTATTGTTATTGTTTTGTCTCATGTAATTATTCTCCTAATTTGATCATTAATTATTTGTTGTTTTATTTTTTAGGAATACAGGAGTTTCCAGAGAATATAAAAAATTGTAAAGTTTTAACAATTGTGGAGGCCAGTGTAAACCCCATCTCCAAGTAAGTTCTTTGTTGAATTATTAAGTTACTTTTGGGAAAAACTATGAAACTATGAATTGTAATAGAGTATTGGATTGCAACTATGAATTAGTAATAGAATATTACTTTCTGTATTTTAATGAACATTTAGTATTAATGTTAAATCTATATAAAATTGTTTTAGATTAAAATAGAATCTTTAAAATAATCTTTCTAACTCCATATTTTGCAGAGGTAAATTTGACATCCAAACAGATAATATAGCAAGTGTTTTGCTCCAGGTTGCACTGATAAATAATGTCAGAAATGAGTCTAGAATTCAGGTCTCCTCACTCATTGTTATTGACACAATGTAAGAATGTCTTCACCTGCAAATCAAATGTGTGGCACATTTTTCAAACTTTTGAAAATAGTAAGCTGAATAATCAAGAAGGGAAAAACAACAAAAAAAGGAAAAACCATGTGGTTGGTTCAGGGTGTCCAACCTTTTGGTGTCTCTGGGCCACACTGGAAGAAGAGGAGTTGTCTCGGGTCACACACTAAATACAGAAACAAATGAAAACTGATGAGCAAAAAAAAAGATTTTAAGTAAATTCACGATTTTTTTGTTGAGCTGCGTCATAGCCATCCTGGGCTGCAGGTTGGACACTCCTGGTGCCATATACCTGTGGTCATACATACTCTTTTATATAGTGATGTCTATAAACAACATTTTCCTGGTACCAAAGCTGTGAAATTTTGCAAAAACGGAATGGCGAAGCAAAAGGTGAATAGAGTGAAACCTAGGTTAGTATAGCTAAGTTGAAAGTTAAAACCACCTTTCACATACTGTAATATTGTATTTAATTATTTTTTCTAAACATACCATTTCTTCTTCACTTGCTGTGGAAGGTGGAGAAATATGACATAGGGGAGAAAGAGGAGTCAAAGACAGATTTAACTTACTGCAAAAAAGTTTTGTACTCGATAAAATCCAGGACAAACATGTAAAGATTATGTTTTACCCGCATTTGAAAATATTATTCTCACATCAACTTCTAGATCTATAATTTCTTTTGTAAGTCAGAGGGAATAAAAATAAAGCTAATACATGTAGATTCTTATATGGCCTTAAACTGTCACTTGGCTTTTTATATTCTTTCTTTGTGCTTTATGATAAAAGTATAAAATCTTTACTTGATTATTTAGGGGATGGATGTTGAAACTGAAAATAATCTTAACCAGTACTAAAATGGGGATGATCTTGCCTTTTCGGTTTACTTGGTAGATTCTGGAGACATTTTGGGTTTCACGGCCTGTGTTGGTGGTCAGTGCTACTCTACTGGCTTCTAGTGGGTAGAGGCCAGGGTTGCTGTTAACTGACCACCAGTGCAGGAGTCGGGCTTCTCACAACAAAGGGTTATCCAGCCCCAAAAGTCGATACTGTCAAAGTTTAGAGTTCCTTACCTACTCTTTTGGATTGATGTTTTAGCCAAGGAGAAATTTCAGAGTGCCTGCACTTGTCATATTATGTCCTAAATACATTTCTGTATATTGTGGCCCATTTCATAGTTGACAGTTTTATGCAGATTTTATCTTGAGACAAATACTACCTCATTACCTTTTTACAAAGAGATAAAGATACAAACATTGAAACAGGTAAGTTATATATTATAAAAGGCAAACTTCAATTTGAGGATCACTCATAAAAATAAGCAGGTGACTATTATCTGTTAAGAACATGTGCTGGTTAGATTCTTAGAATTTAATAAGGGACTGAAATTGTGTATGTGAGTTTAATTTAAATTCTGGTATATTTTATATAGGCTTCCTGATGGATTTTCTCAGCTGTTAAACCTAACCCAGCTATATCTGAATGATGCTTTTCTTGAGTTCTTGCCAGCTAATTTTGGCAGGTAAATTATAGTTTCTTCTAAAACTTTTTCTCGTTAGCTCCTGTAAAGTTTATAAAACTGTAAGATGCTTTAGTAATACTATTAATTACAGTTTCATAGGCTCTTCTTTTGTTATTATTTCCAAACACTGGTGTTTTAGTTTCTTCAGAACTTATTTTGACTTTGAATGTATTTTTCTAACTAAAGAATAAATGTAAATATTTAAAAGGAAAAATCATATCAAATGAATCGGTTTTTAAAGTATGTGAAAAATAGAGTTTAAATGGGGGTACTTTCTATATCTTTGAAATAAGTAATGCTTTATTTTTAGCACTTACTACATTTGAAAATGATCCCCTTATTTATCTGTCTTCTCCACTGGAATCAAAATTCTGGAGAAAAGACCATGCGTGTCTGGATCCTACCACGCGCCCGCCCCCCCCCCGCCCCCCCAGTGTCCAAACATTTCTGTTCTTATTACAGTGCCTAAGTAATTTTTAAGTGAAAAGATGAATCAAAAAATGAATCAGTACTAGGTACCAAATTATTATCGTTTTTAAATTAATTGTTAGAGAAACTGCTATCCAGCTATGTTAGTTTTATAGTCATCTTTTTGTCTGAAAATAAAGGTAAATATCATGATTTCACGTACATGTGGAAACTTGATTGGTGCTTGCTGTGTATATATGTGAGGTGTTTTGGGGGAGGTAAATGGGCAAAGGTGTTAGAAGATACAGTCCTCCAGTTACAAGTCAGTCATGGGATATTAATGTATAGTGTGATGACTATATTAATATTTACTGTTTTGTATATTTGAAAATTGAAAAGAGTAGATCTTAAAAGTTCTTATCCTAAGATAAAGATCTGTGACTATGTGTGGTGATGGATATTAACTAGACTTACTGTGGTGACCATTTTGCTGTATATACAAAATATCAAATCATGTTGTACACCTAACACCAGTATTATAATGCCTATTATATTTCATTAAAGAAAAAAAGAATTCTGGGCACTGTTGCAGCCCAGTGATTGTCTTGTGGGAGCTGCATCGTCCATGTTTCATATATTTATATACATACATGTTTGTACATACACATGCACATATATGAAGCTTGTATACTTGTCAGGTTCCTGTTCTGTATCTGGCATTTGGATCACTCTTTACTTATATTGAACTATATTTGACACATAACATCATACCAATTTAACACATATACAACATGTCGATTTGATGCATTTATACAGTATAGTATCATTAATATCATTAATGTAATATCATTGCTATTGTAGCATTATTTAGCAACTCTGTATACCACTGAATCTGCTCATGTTCCTCTAAATTTATTGGAAAGTGCCTCACTGCCAGAGGATTTCCATGTCTTCTTATGTTTCCTTATCGTTTCCTTTCAGAGATGAACTCTAGAATTCTTCTTAAATAGTTAATAATTTTGGCAGGTCTTTTCACAGGCGTGAAGTGCTCTTCCAGGTTTGATATTAGGGGCAGTCATTTTGTGCTTTAAATATGTCTGGCACTGTTTGCTCTCCCCACACCCCAGTAATTCTAAGGAGCAGAAGTAGTCTCTCTTCTTTCTTTGCATTAATTTGTATAGCTATGTAATTTTTTAATACAGTATTTTTCATGTTGCAATTACACGATAAATATTGATTGCTTTAAAACTTTAGAGTATGACAACATTTACTTAGTTACATTTTTTGTCTTTGTTATAGATGCTTGATTTGTTTTCTTTGCTTTGCAGGTTAACTAAACTCCAGATATTAGAACTTAGAGAAAACCAGTTGAAAATGTTGCCAAAGTAAGTAAAGATGCTGTGTTTCCTAAAATTTAGTTTAGCATTTTTAATTCTTAAGTCCTTAGAGAAAGAAATGTTATCTTTTTAATATCTAAAATACGAGTGCAAATTATTTTAAAAGACTGACATTTGTGGTCATTATACTTAAATTAGTGGTATTCAATATAAAAATTTTTGCATCTGTATTTGGTATTTAACAGTCATTTCAGTCTCTGGAACTCAGTCTTGTGTGACAGAGTCAAAATAATATGTAAATCCCACTTGAGTCCCAGACAACGGTCCCAGTTCACATACTAGAGCTCTTATGTAGTGCTCATGAGAGAGATCCAAAGGGTCTGCACATGAAGTCTGATCATTGTAGTTCTAGGAGCTTGTCTGGTTTTGTAGTCTACAGAAGATTAGAAATGGTATGGTAGGCCCCTACTGGTAAGCTAACATCGAGAAGAGGTAGCAGTCCGAGAGCAAATAAGATGAAACTAAAACAGATCTGCAAACTCGGAATGCACTGTGTAGCCCTGGCTGAGTGGCTCAGTTGGTTGGAGCATCATTGTACACCAAAAGGTTGTTGGTTTGAATCCTGGTCAGGGCACATACCTAGGTTGCAGGTTCCAACCATGGTTGGGGCGCACAGGTTCCATCCATGGTTGGGGTGCGTACAGGAGGCAGCTGATAGACGTTTCTCATGTGTCTCTCTTCAATAAATATATCTTTGGGTAAGGATTTAAAAAAGGACACTGTATAGTCTGTGTTCATTTATTGAAGAAATGTCTTAAAACACCTGGAATTCATTGCTACATTTTTTATAGTTTAGGCATTGGCAAACTATAGTTTATGATTAAATCTGGCCCACTGCCTATTTTTGTAATGAATAGTTTCATTGGAACCACATTCATTTATTTACATATTGTCTATGGCTGTTTTTTGCTCTACAGTGGGAGAGTGGAATATTTGTGACAGAAATTGTATGCAAAGACTAAAATATTTCCTGTCTGGTGCTTTACAGAAAATTTTGATGACTCCTGTTATAATTTGTTTGTCAAGCGTTAACTGTCACCTCTTCAAAGAAGTATCTCCAGTTTCCCAGGAGTTAGTTCTGTTTACTCAACTTCTATGGCATCTTGTTTACATCTGTTACGACATTTACCACACTAGTCCAGGTTTTTATACATTTCACTCTCTTCTTGCCTGACCCACATATATAACATGTGTGTGTGCACTTGGATATCCCCCTCCACTCCATGACTGTAATCTTTGCGGGCAAAGAGCAAAGTTTTTTCTTTTTTTAATTTACTGATTTTTAGAGAGGGAGGAAGGGAGAGAAACATCAATTTGTTGATTCACTTACTTATGCAATCATTGATTGATTCTTCTATGTGGCCTGACTGAGGACCAAACTTGTAACCTTGGCACATCTGGACAACGCTATAACCAACAGACCTACCAGGCCAGGACAAGTATATCTAGTTTTGATTCCCAAAAGATATTATGTATTAACTTAATAATTGTTCAGTGCATGAATGACTGGGGTTTATTAGTGATAGTTTGTGAGTATAAATTAAAATGGGAATTATGATTTATGGGTTTTTTTCATTGTTTATTGTTCAATTACAGTTGTCCCATTTGGTATTGGCATTAATGACTTAACAGAAAACTTGACTGTTTTCTAAGAGATTTGAATAATAAAGATGTAAATTGTTTATTGAAAACAGAGCAGTTAATATGTTGTATCTGATCATAAGGAATTCACTTATTTTAACTCCTTAACTTCAAGTTTGCAAATACAATTCTTTCCTGCTTTCTTTTTAAGACATAATTAAAACCTTTGAGTCTTCACAAACTATAAAGCCATATGCATTTAAGCTATGTGAGTGAACCTTTTTATGATCAAGGATTAGAGCAGTGGGAAAGCTATTATAGGTGTGTAGCTAAGTGAAATTTAATACCATCTTAATACTGGAAGACACGGTACTAATGCATAAAAAATACTTTTCTTCTTAGGAAGAGAGAAAATAAAAATGAGTTAAATACAAAAGAACTTTAGAAGTAGATGGGAGGAAATTTGAGGGCTATTGTTTCTACTTTCTCCTTGGAGTAGAAGGCTGGATCTCAAGTGAATAGACTTGAAAATGAAATAAAAATGAAATTATTGAAATGTAGGAATAGGACCAAAGTTGCCAGTATAAGCTCTACCAAATTAAGGTGGATCTGCTTTTAGGACTTTACACTCTATTTCTTCTTTTATTGCATATATATGTCATTTACATTTTCCTACATCAGTTTTAAAACAACTTTTTAAGGATGTCATTTAAAATTGAAGTTTTCTAATGCACTACTTTTCTTTTTCATACCCTCTTGTAATTTTCCCTTGTTGATAAAGTATTTAATGGCCACATGTGAATTTTCTGTTACCTAGTCATTGTAAGAATATTGAATTAGGAAAAGTAAGACTGTGTTTCTCTGTCGGTCTTCCCCCACCTCACAGCCCTGTTTACTTTCTGAAGTGCCCGCCGATACAGTGTGACGGGTGTAGGAGTGAAATGCCCGCTGATACAGTGTGACGGATGTAGGAGTGAAATGCCCGCTGATACAGTGTGATGGGTGTAGGAGTGAAATGCCCGCTGATACAGTGTGACGGGTGTAGGAGTGAAATGCCCGCTGATACAGTGTAATGGGTGTAGGAGTGAAGTACCATAGCGTCTTTCTTGAGAGAGATCTTGAAAACAGCTTTCGCTTTGCTACGAAGCAAACTAGAACTGACTTACAAGATTTCTGGACAAAGACAGATATGAGTAAGGGAAATAGAATTATAATACCTAATAGGACCTGAGAAAAGACACCTAGTAAATCTAAGTTAAATAAAGCAGCTTAAGAAAAATTGACTTTGTGAGATGAATTAAATTAGAGTTGATAGAATGGCATATTTAAAACGGAAGGGTTGGGGAAAATTAGCTTTATCTGATGTTAGGTCCATAACATACTGACATTACAATTAAAATGCCTCTTTTTTTCCCCCACTAAAAATCTAGAGAAACATTTGAGTTTTATTTTACTTACTATTTCTAATATGTTAAATTTCCAGAGATGATGGAATTACACATGCACATGCTTTGTCTTGTATGCAGTACTCCTGTAAGTTTTCTGTTTAGATACAGATGCCATCGTGCTACAGCTGCCTGCAGTAATCCGCACAGTGACACGCTGTGCAGACTAGAAGCAGCAACTGCTGCCTAGAAGCAGTAGGCTACACTACGTAGCCTAGGTGTGTACTAGGCTGAACCGTCTAGGTTTGTGTAAGAATACTCTATTATGGCACACAACAGCGGAATCACCTAGTGACGCATTTCTCAGAACATATCCCCATTATTAAGTGAGGCATAACTATATGATGATTTCTTTTCTTAAATAATTATTTTTGTTTTGTCACCATGTGAAAGCCTATACAACAAGATACATTATATAAGAATGTTTCACACTATTAATTTGACAGCTTCCATTAATTGATGTTTTTGTATACTTAATTTTTTATTAATCCATTGTACACAGAACCATGAATAGACTGACCCAGCTGGAAAGATTGGATTTGGGAAGTAATGAATTCACAGAAGTGGTAAGTTCTCCCCAGTCTCCCTGTCCATAGTTCTATATTTCTTCAAGAACAAAATGTGAAAATTAATGTATTATCTGCATTTTTAAGTATAAAGTTAGGGAAAGATATACATACATTTTTGAGAGACAAGATATGGAAATTCTTAACAGGGAAAGTTAACCAGATAAAAACATCGGACAAGAGTAAGAATAAAATGTAAAATTAATGAGAAAGCCATGGCAAAAGGTAACCAAAAGTTTTTAGGCATAGGGAGTAGAAAGTGAGAGATTATAGAAGAAAAACAGTGTTTCATCAGATTAGAATGCTGCAGGAAAAATACTACTTCCTGATCAAAAATAACTTCTGGGGGTATTGCTTAGGAATTTATTTAATGATAAAACGCTTCTCCATAATACTTCTATTTAGTAGCTAAAGGGAAATATTGAGTGGAAACAACTATTATTTTTAGTTGACAGTGCGGTCTCTGGGTTATGCTTTTGTTTTGTATGCACAGCGTACATGATGCTGAATGAAAAAGGAAAGGAGTATGTAAGCAGTTTTTTGGCTTTGGTCATTTCTCCAAGAGACTAAGCTAGATGTATTTTTAAAGAAGAATGTATTAACCTGAATATCATCATTAAAATTTTTACAGTATGTTTTCAAGTTTATTTTTTTAATTGTGGTAGATTTCAAATGATAGTCTTAAGAACCGGAATTTTTCAGTACTTTCAGCTGCGTGATTGCCTTGCGGGTGATGTATTGTGCATTTGCTTACTAAATGCGCCAGCTTCAGCTGGAGTCAGTGCAGGAGCATGGTTTTGAGTATCTCATATTTTGTATAAAATACTCTTTTTCATATTCTTATATTTTAATTTAAGGTGGTTTATGATTAGCTTTATTGTGTGTTGTGTAAGGCTTTACTGCTTGTGAAAAAATACATATTCTGTGCCTCCTAAATTATTGTACTCTCTCAATATTTCTTTTATATATATTAATCTATTTCCATATTAACTGTTTGAAAATTCTTAATGTTAATTTTGAGAATCAGAGCAGCACTGACAATCATTAGTTTCTGTACCGTTTTTGTGTTTTAATATTATACATATAAGAACCATAGTATTAGAATTATAACAGGTAAAGCAGAAAAGGAACTTTTTTTAATCCATGTCACACTTAGAATTTTAATCTATATTTATATGTTAAAAATCTGAATGACATGCACTTCATGTATTATTCCTGTTGTTATGGTGATTAGACATGTTGGTACTCTATACCATCACAATGTCATTGATTGCACACAGGTTTGTGGGGGTGACAGAATTATCTTTGAAGGATGAATTCAGAAAAGCCTCCAAGGGTGAATGCCCAAGATCTATTTTGCCTAAATACCAAGGTCTACTGCAACTCTTTGATTGATTATTTTTGGTCCTCAGCATCATATTATAAGCAGTATTTCACCATGTAATTGCTGAGAGTTTAAAATATCAGAATTAGCTTATCATGTGATTATAGCTTGGTTTATGTACCTTTCCTTTATTATTGGACATTTAAGAAGTATGTTGCCCTATTTCTTCTTTTCCTTCCTCTTTTTCTTGAAAGCTTGTTACAGGCAATTGAGAGTATCTTTTCATTGTATTCTTGAAAGCAATGGCCATTATTTTCTTTTTATTATTAATTGTATAAATACTCGAACCTATTATGTAATCAAAAGGTTAAATGAAATTTTTGGTAATCTGTTAGGAATGTCTATCTTTGTGTTCTTTAGTAATAGTACTGTAACTATAATATAGTGCAAAGGCTTGACTCTTTTGTGTTTTCCTTCATTTTTTTGTTTTAAACTAAAAGTTACCACCCTGACCAGTGTGGCTCAGTTAGTTGGGTGTCATCCCACAAAGTGCAAGGCTGCCAGTTCGATTCCCACTCAGAGCATATGCCTGGGTTGCAGGTTCAGTCCCGAGTCCAGGGGCGCGTGGGAGGCAACTGATCAATGTTTCTCTCTCACATCGATGTTTCTCTCCCTGTTTTTGTCCCTCCCTTCTCCTCTCTTTAAAAATAAATAAGTAAAAAGTTTTCAAAAAACCCCTAAAAGTTACTAGAAATTTCCAGGGGCTTTTTGGCACACACAGACATTCAAGTAAATAATTGGATTCTCCCCTCTTCTTCCTAATTCAAACAGCCTGAAGTCCTCGAGCAACTAAATGGATTGAAAGAATTTTGGATGGATGGTAATAGACTGACTTTTATTCCAGGCGTAAGTATGTCAAATTTCAAGTGGCTTTACTTATTACTCTGTGTCTTTGCAGTTTTATATATTGTACATTTTCAAATTACTTGTTTTTAATAGAATTAAATAGTTATAAAAATTATATTTTTTTAACTGTCAACACATGCTTGATTAAAATCAGAAAAATTTCCATAATAAACTTTTGTAAAATACTCTTTTTAATACCATGAATTGTGTGTGTGTCCTTGCCCATGGAATTGTTCAGATAGGATATTTTCCATTAATTTCTGTCTTACCACCTGACCTTTTATTTGCTCCCATACTCTAAAGTATAAGAATCCATGTATTTGCTATCTCCCTAGCCAAAGGTGGACAGCTGAGTACCCAAAGAAAAGCATATGTCCTTTGTCACTCTGCTGGGATAAAATTAGTAGGAGCGCTTCTCTTAATTACTGATTACTAATGGTATTCTTAAAAAAATTGATGAGTTTTCTATCTCATATAAAACTTTAAATTACAAGTTATAACTTGGCATTAGGTATATTACCTAAATGTTTACAAATTACTTATGGTTGATTGAGTGGTTAGATTTTCCTTTTTTTTTTTTTTTTTTTTTTTTTTTTTTTTTTTTTTTTTTTTTTTTTTTTACTTACAGTTTATCGGTAGTTTGAAACAGCTCACATATTTGGATTTTTCTAAAAATAATATTGAAATGGTTGAAGAAGGAATTTCAGCATGTGAAAACCTTCAAGACCTCATATTATCAAGCAATTCACTTCAACAACTGCCTGAGACTATTGGTTTGTATTACTTTCTAATTCATGTAATTAATTCTTAGTAATGTAAAAACTGAGAAATTAAGTTTTTGCCATTGCTTGATTTGTTGACAGTTTTACTCCTTTACTGCTGAAGTCACAAATCTTTTTTTAAGATTGATCAAAGTAAATTTTTATTCTTATTTTACTGATTATGCTATTACAGTTGTCCCAATTTTTTCCTCCTTGCCCCTCTCTACTTGGTATACCCCTTCCCTCCAGCAGTCCCTTCCCTTAGTTCCCTTAGTTCATGTCCATGGGTCCTGCATGTAAGTTCTTTGGCTTCTCCATTTCCTGTGCTATTTTTTTAAGACCATTTTGTGTTTCCTTTTTTTACATATTTTATTTATTTATTTATTTTTAGAGAGGGGAAGGAAGGAAGAGAGGGACAGGAACATCAATGTGTGGTTACTTCTTGCATGCGCCCTAATGGGGACCTGGCCTGCCACTAGGCATGTACCCTAAACTGGGAATCAAACCCTGTGACCCTTTGGTTCGCAGGCTGGCACTTAGTCCACTGAGCCACACCAGCCAGGGTTCCTATGCTATTCTTAACTTCCCCATGTTTATTTTGTTCCTACCAATTATGCTTCTTAATCCCTACACTGTTTCCTTCCCCCTCCCAGCTGATAACCCTCCAAATGATCTCCGTATCTATGATTCTGTTCCTGTTCTAGTCGTTTGCTTAGTTTTTGTTTTTTAGATTCAGTTGTGAGTTTGTTGCTTTTTTAATGTTCATAATTTTTATCTTCTTTTTCTTAAATAACTCCCTTTAACATTTCCTGTAATACTGGCTTGGTGGTGATGAATTCCTTTAGCTTTACCTTGTCTGGGAAGCACTTTATCTGCCCTTCCATTCTAAATTATAGCTTTTCTGGATAGAGTAATCTAGGTTGTAGGTCCTTGCTTTTCATCACCGTGAATATTTCTTGTAGTCCCTTCTTGCCTGAAAAGTTTCTTTTGAGAAATCAGTTGACAGTCTTAGGGGAACTCCTTTGTAGGTGATTCTCTGCCTTTTAATATTCTCTCTTTATCTTTAACCATTGGCATTTTAGTTATTATGTGTCTTGTATTCCTTTTTGGGTCCAACTTGTTTGGGACTCTGTGCTTCCTGGACTAGTATGTCTATTTCCTTCACCAAATTCGGATGTTTTCTTTCATTATTTTTTCAAATAAGTTTTTAATTTCTTGCTCTTCCTCTTTTTCTGGCATCCTTATGATTTGGATGTTCGCATGTTTGGAGGTATCCCAGAGGCTCTTTATACTGTTCTCAATTTTTTGAATTCTTTTTCCTTTTTGTTCTGGTGAAATGTTTATCTCTTCTTTTGTTCCAAAGCTTTGGTTTGAATCCCACCTTCCTTCCCTTCTTTGTTGGTTTCCTGTGGATTATTCTATATTTCACTTAGTGTGATCTTCATTTCTTCCTTTATTTTTTGGCTGTATTCAAGGAGTTCTCTGAGCATCCTGATAATCAATGTTTTGAACTCTGCATCTGATAGGTTGGCTATCTCCGTTTGGCTTAGTTCTTCTGGGGTTTTGTGCTTTCGTTTGGGCCATTTTTGTTTGTCTCCTCAATTTAGCGGCTTCCCTGTGTTTTTTTATATGTATTAAGTAGTACTGCTTTTACTCCCTGTCTTAGTAGTATGGCCTTTTTAGATAAAGAACCTGTAAATTGTGTGGAGCAGAGCTTTTGGTAATTTCCAAGGAGGGGTAACCTGCTTCATGCTTTGTGGCTGTGTGGGGAGGGCTCCAGGAGGGGACACTGCAGCCACCTGACTTCTGGTGGTTTGCCTGGTGCTAACCCTATTTCCAGTCACTTCACTCCCCCTTCCTATGTGCTACTGGCACCCTTCCAGTTGCTGCCCCAGTGATGAATCCCAGAGTGGGTGTCTTTGGGTATGGTCTAAGACGGTGCTGGCCCTTTAAGCAGCAAAAATCTGGCAGTTTCTTCTGTTTCCCCAACTCCCATCTGTAACAGGGATCTATCTTCCTGGTGCTGGAACTCTGGGCAGTGTGGTCTGGCTGGAGCTGGGATTGTTTTCTCCCAAGGTATCCCTCCTATCCCTCCCATCCCTCCTGTGCCCTGCCGCTACCTTTCTGCACCATGCTGCCTTTCTGCCCATCTTTGCAACTCTGCCCCTCCTACCAGTCTGGATGAATGTGTCTTCTGTCGGACTTCCATGCAGCTCAATTTTCTGACAGTTCTGGGTATTGTTAGTTTTGAGATCTGGTTATAATTCTTTCTATAATTGTGCAAGGAGGCAAAGTGTGTCTACCTACGCCTCCATCTTGACAGGAAGTCTGAAGTCACAAATCTTACTGAATTTTTCCTGGTTTGATCAGTCATACAGTTTACTCCTTTGTTGACGTTACTGTGTTTTTCTTTAAGGAAATATCATTTTTATCACTGTAGTAAAATTTAATATTATTTTAAAAAGAGGTTAATTTTTCCAAACTTGGTTTAATTCTTTGTTCTCCCTTTTTATTTGTTTTATTTAATCTGATGAGTTTTTCAATCTTAATTCATTTTAGACTCACAGACAAGAAAGACCAGTTTAGTAAATTCCATGAGAGTATATATTAATTTGTCCAATTGCTTGTCTCATGATGCGTCAAGGGCATTGAATTATTTTGATTAAAGAGCCAAAAAGTTAAATCTTGGTATCTTTGTGATGTTTAAATATAAAAACCAAGAAAATATTTTTGCATGTTTTTCAGTTGAACCACATAGTTGTTTTAGCTCAGTTTCCGTTTTGCAAATTCTGCTAAAATTCATTCAGCATGTCTTATTTTAACTTAAGCTCTATTTTATTGTTTTAGTATTTAGTATACATAGAATAGTTTGTTACGCACCTATAAAAACTACCTTCATAGTACCATTTCTTTAATCCATTAGTACCACAAGTTTGTAATACATGTTTTCACTGTACCATGGCATTATTTTAAAGAGGAGGATTGTTACGGTGAACAAAGCAGATAAAAAGTCCCTACTCAGTTATGACACCTACATTTCAGTGGGGTTACATAGTTAAATATATGCTAATGTTACGAGGTGATATGTAGGTGAAAATTGAAAATACAGGGTAGGGGACTAGAGAGTGATGAGTTGGTGTGGTGTCTCCAGGTTGATTAGGAAAGTTCTTTATGATTAATGTCAAATGCAGTTTGTGCTGACATTGACTGTTGTTGACTTGCTTCTACTTCAAGCTGGAAAATTGTGTATTATTTCTTCCCTAAATAGGTTCATTGAAGAATGTAACAACTCTTAAAATAGATGAAAATCAATTAATGTATCTACCAGACTCTATAGGAGGGTAAGATTTTTGTGAATTCTTTCAGTTCAGCATGACATATGTATTTTCAGGTAATTGCATAAATAGCATCTAAAGCAGATGTCATAAACATTTAAATAAACAATTGATTATAGTCTTGGTACATTTATAATAAAGATAGGCCAATTTTTTATTGGTGAAGTTTATTAGTGGGGGTAGAGTTTTGTTAGTTTTGTTAAAGTCAAGTTCACATGTTCCTATATTCTTAAATGTTGGATTATATGTAAGACATTTTTTTAAATATATGTTTTCTTTCTTAAAGGCTAGTATCAGTAGAAGAACTGGATTGTAGCTTCAATGAAGTTGAAGCTTTGCCTTCATCTATTGGGCAGCTTACTAATATAAGAACCTTTGCTGCAGATCATAATTACTTACAACAGTTACCCCCAGAGGTACTATAATTTAAATTTCTTTTGAATTTTTATTTTTTCATTTTTCTAATTATTTATTATAGCTACCTAGTGTGTTTTTATCTTCTTTCAGAAATAATTATGTAACTAAGTTATTTTTCTGGAGAATTATTAGCTGTTATTGATTTATAAGAGATACCTAGATACTTCCTACATAAAAATTAATAATTGAAAAGGGAAAAAACAATTTTATTTTATAAATGAGAAGAGTATTTTTCATAGCTCTTGAAAATATTTTACTTATGTCTGTTAAATAGTAGGCCAAATATCTGATTCCCCAATTTTACGTTGTTTTTTGTGTTTTTGTTTTTGTTTTTGTTTTTTTCAGATTGGCAGCTGGAAAAATATAACTGTGCTGTTTCTCCATTCCAATAAACTTGAGACACTTCCAGAGGAAATGGGTGACATGCAAAAATTAAAAGTCATTAATTTAAGTGACAATAGGTTTGTAATGTATTCATCAGTTGGTTTATAGAAGACATTGGGTAAAATTCAAGTTTCATTATGTGTGATAGAAAATCTAATGCATGTTCCTTTCACATATATTTTTATTTAAGTAGATTTTTTTTAAGATTTTATTTATTTTTTTAGAGAGAGGAGAAGGAAGGGAGGGAGAAAGAGCAATGTGTGGTTGCCTCTCACATGGCCCCCATTGGGGACCTGGCCTGCAACCCAGGCATGTTCCCCGACTGGGAATCCACCCAGAACCCTCTGGTTCCCAGCCCGCGCTCAATCCACTGAGCTACACCAGCCGGGCTTAAGTAGATTTTTTTATCTGAAATAATGATCTGATTTTACCTTATATGAATTAACATACTGTGATTATTTGTCACAGTTTGCTTCCTGTTGACCTTAGCTATGCAACCTTTATACTCTCCTTTATAGCAACTTTTTTTATTACTAAAATCAGATCTTTACTTTAATACTGCTTTTGAACAAAGCATCTTTTAATCTAGTCTTCTTTGTATTTTTCTGAGCGATGGTGTGATTAGACATCCATCATATAGCTTGGACAGCAGAGCCAAGGTGTAGAGCAGATAGATTCCTAGAGTTGATAAGTTGTAACAGTGTTTGAGGTAAGAACAAATTGTCCATAATTTTTTCCTGAGGTAAAGATAGAATACAGTAGTCCCTAGATCCACGATTTCACTTTATTCAGTTTTCACTTACCTGTGGTCAATTGTGGTCTGAAGTAGTCAATGGAAAAATTCCAAAAATAAACAATTCACAAGTTTTAAATTGCATGCTGTTCTAAGTAGCGTGATGAAATCTCGTGCCATCTCGCTCTGGGCATGAATCATTTATTTGTCCCTGTTTATGGTTCCTGCTCTGTTTGTCACTTAGCCCTCTTTTTTTATCAGATCAGCTCTCCCCATATCACAGTGCTGTGTTCACGTAATCCTTATTTTATTTAATAATGACCCCAAGCACAAGAATAGTGATGCTGCCAATTCAGATATGCCAAAAAGAATCCATAAAGTGCTTTCTTTTAGGGAAATGGTATATATGTATTTGGTGGGAGGAGTACACATAGGATTCAGTACTGTCCTTGGCTTCAGGCGAGTGGGCGGAGGGGTTTGGAACTTAACCTTTGTGGACAAGGGAGAACAACTGTACTGATAAAAGTGTTTCTAGAGAATTTTTACATTTTGCTTTCCTAGTGTCTTACAAAGTATTCAGAACAATCCTATGAAATAGTATAACATGTTCTGTTTTATGGAAGAGAAACTTAAAACTAAGATTTAAGGTGATTCACATAAGTTTATAGGGTAGAGTTTTATTGAAACTCAGTTTTCTGACTAGATAGGATATTCTGACTGCTCCATTTTATTTTAAGAAGAACCACTGCCTTTAAAAAAAATTAAATCTTCGTTTTGGCCCATTCATGGTACCCTAAAACGAGAGCCCTAGGTTCTAACAAACTGCCTTGGGAGATGGGTAGTAAAGAGTGGACAAGCATAAAACAGAAGGTAGGCATTTCATTTTAAATAGGATTCTATTCTCATTTATCATCCTAGTCAGTGTTTGTATTACTTTGTTGTTACTCGTTACAGTGTTAAAAATAGCCTTCTTGAGTATGAAAGTGCTGGCTCACAATGAAATATAGATCAATGCAGTTTCTATAACAAACTGTCACTACGAGTGCTTCTGATAACAATTTGTTCTCGCTAAATCCAAATAAAATATCCAGAGCAATTTTATGGGACATTCTTAATGTGTCTATGTCTTTTCATTAAGGTAGGGATAGTTAATACTTTTTCTTACCCAATAATTTTTTGTGGTTTTTAGATTATTCATTTTTCCCCTGGACAAACTTACTCAGTTGAAGAATTATGTCTTAAAAACTTATTCTTACAAACTGGGTAATATTTTTATATCCTATTCAAAGACCTATATTGGCTTTTTTCCCTGAATTAACTATTCCTACTTCCATGTGCAATAACAGAACATTGTTTAGAAGACCATTAGATTTCCTCTCAGTTTAACGTTTCTCATTTTAAAGTTTGTTTGTTTATACATCTTCCAACAGATTGAAGAATTTGCCCTTCAGCTTTACAAAGCTACAGCAACTGACTGCGATGTGGCTCTCAGATAATCAGGTGGGCATTCCGATTCTGTAAATCCCTGAACTCCATTGTGCTCCACAGTTACACAGTCTAATTTACGTAGGCTCATTTAAGAGCAGTTGCACTGGTGAATACATGTGAAAACATATTCTACGTAAGGAAAATCTTAGAAAATATTTACAGATAATTTTTGTGAAATATGTATAGATTTATAGAAAAAAATCCTGTTGAACTTAATTCCTCTTATATCTGCAAAAAAAAAAAAGGGCACATTAAGAAGTGAGACACAATACTCCCTAACTTTTTAGTTTTTATAGTGATTCTTTATGGCATATATCTGTAGAAATTTGATAATTGATTTAAACTATGCTTCTAATTAAGCACTTTCACATGCTGTAAGGAAGCATTTCTCAGAAATTAAGAGTTATACCTTGGGCTTATCTTTGTTTGACAAACATTTATGGAAAGCTTGTAGTAGGCCATGAACTGCTGTGGGAGCTGGAGATATATTGGTGAAACAAATAGACTCTTTTTTTACATTCTTATTAAGTTTACATTCTCATGGGAGACAGAGAGAAACAGGTATCTATGTAATGTTTCAGAGCTACAAAGAAAATAAAGTTTGATAGGTATTAGAAGAGTAGCAGGGTTGCATATACAATTTGCTGATATTTCTTATAAATGAATGCTTAGTACTTAATTTGAAGCAATGCCTTATAATAATTTATCTAAAACTATATTTTCCAGAGGTTTGGATACACTAGTTTCATGAGGTATTTCTAAGTTCCGTGGTCACATTTACTTTGGGGACTGTATTATGTCCCTCTTTCGGATTATATTAACAACCCTGTTCTGTACTACAGTAAAGAAACCCACTGTCTGTATTTCAGGATTCTCCAGACTTCTTAACTGAGGACCCCTTTCCACCTAACTCTTATTAAAATTCCAAAAGTCTTAAGTTGATGTCAATCCTCACTTATGAATTGGGTCCTCACTTAACAATTATGAAGTATTTACTTGGTCTGTAAATTAGGGAAGGAAATACTAAGTGAGAGTACCTTTGTTTTTATTAGAGCTTGAACATAAGTGATTACTGCATCTCTTAAATATGTCATTTCATATGTATGGAACTTTTATCTATCTGGTCTCTCTTAATTGAATTTGAAACTGATTTGAAGTTTTGCAGCTAGATTTACAAAACATTGCCTAATAGGCTATGAATAAGGTCATTTTAAAACAATATTGTAAATGACTGGGTAGGACTAGGCTTCAGGATCAAAGAAAGGGAGCATATCTTGGGGATGTAAAGACAGGTGTTCCAGAGGAGGAGATGCCTGCAATGCCTAATTACTTCTTAGAAGAGTGGCAGGATTTAAACAAAGAAAGGGGAACAGTGTTGTAGTTAGAAGAAATGTCATGAGCCTAAGCACTTACTGGTGAATCAGTCTAGCATATTCAGTAACTCTACAAGCGGTTCATTGTGACTACAGCATGACCTGTTAGATGGAAGAACAGGAAATGAGGCCAAAGAGATAGACAGGCACTGAGGTCACAGAGGGTTTTGTATGCCGTGCGAAGGAGCTTTCATTATATTTCAAGAATGGTAAATAGATTTTTTTTTTTGATATGTTAACTCAGATTAATGAGTGGTTCTGAAAGATTGTTTTAAGGATTCTGGAGCTACATTCAGGCTCATTTGAAAATTACCGTGGTTACAGTGCTACGTCATTTGTTGTCTGTACTGGGCTAGGACACTTTTGATAATGAAAGGAAACTTTATGATAACTATGTCAGAAAAACGTGTAAAATGGGACTGTCCTAGGCCGATTGGGCATTTGGTCATTATTGTCATTGATCAGTTACTCATACATGTCTTTAGTTTAAGAGGAAGAAGTGGTCCTATAAGAGAGGGGGAGCCAGTGTAACATGAGCAGGTAAATGCTATGAATAGATTGGCATTGTAGACCATCACTTGAGTCTGCTTTACGGAAGATGGATTTAGCAGGGGATGAGGCTGAGCATGCAGGCAGAGAAGACCAGCTGAAGGGCATTGCCATCCATACTCAAGGCAACAAAAAGTGCTGGCTGAAAATAATTATAATAGCACCAGGGAAGAGCCAGTATGTTTAAGATGTAACATAAAAAGTCCCATCAGTACATTTGAAGAGTGCATATATGTGGACTAGGTAGCTATTGATACATAACCAAGATAGAGAACCACAGAGAAAAAAAATATTTTTATGGGAAGATGTTAAGTTCCTGTCAGGTATGCTGAATTTAAAGTACCTTGGCCTCAAAGTAGGCGTGTATAGAACAGTTCCAGTGCCGTGAGCCGCCCCGCCCCTGCAACTTTGTTTTAGGCTGCAGTTTCTGTGCTCTTGGTTTCTTCATTCTTTTAATTTCTAACTTCCAGAAATTTCTCAAAATTGTTCCCGAAGACATAATTTCTCTTTTTTTTTTCAGTTCCATAATAGATTATTCCTTTTAATTTGTAAAGTTTGATTTGTGGCACAAAAAAATATATAAGATTTATCCTATCATCTTAAGTCACTTTTTCTAGAGGGCAGTTTCATGACTTTTATTATTTCCTCAAAATGGATTATTTTAAATTATTTTTTTAATGTTGAGGGTGGATCAGTCCTGAGGAATACTATCATGTAAGTGGCAGGTGGATTAATAGTCTTCAGACGAGCGGCTATAGAGGTAAAAGGAAAACTATATGATGGTGGTTTCAAGTTAAGGGTGAAGCGACTGACTTAAAAGGAATTATATAGAACAATATAAGTGCTGTGTAGAAGTAAGTCTGAAAAGTGTACATTATATTTTGGCAAGTAATAGTTAGTTATAAGTAATGTAAATGTAGAGATAAATGTCAAAAACCTGATTGAAGCAGTTTAAGAAATACATAAATGAGGGAATGAAGCCGTATGATTGTTGATTAGACTTTTAAGAGGGTTGGACAAGAAGGAAAAGGAGTGAAACATAAAGTAGCTAGGGGTAGGGTAAGAAGGGATCCCTTAATATTAGAGAGCGTGTCTGTAAGGTGTTGTAAAGCGGCTGTGTGGAGAATAAGATTAAGGATGGGGGGCTGGATAACTGAAGTGGAAGCTGGTTGAATCGTTAGCTCTGGAAGGAATTCTTACCTTCTTGAAGGGACTTGGGTCTGTAGATTGTGAGAAGGAGAGGTAATAATGTATATGACAAAACTCTTGGAATGTAGCCATTTCTAAACTCTTAGCAGTTCTTGAATCCTAGCTTTATCCTTAAATTTTTTTTTTTTAGAAGATAATATCTTTTTCAGAATGCAATTTAGGACATATAGGAGGATTTTCAGGTAAGTTTGAGAGCCATGTTTAGGTTGGATATCACAGTCTTATAGTTACACCAGTTTGCTCAGTTGTGTGATACTGAAAAAGCACATAATTAGACCTCCACCAAGATGGAGGCATAGGTGGACGCACTGCGCTGCCGCTCACAGCCAGAGAGTTTAAACAACGAACTCAGTAGCGAAAAATAAAAAACCAGAACGGACAGAATAGAACTGAAGGGAAGTCCGACACCCAGGAAGTTGGAGAGGACGTACATCCAGGCCGGTAAGCGGGGCAGAACCGAGCGGAAAAGCGGAGCAAGAGGCAGTTTTCCCGGAGGGACTCACACCATGAGTGCCTGGCCAAAGCGCGGCCACAAGAAACAACTGAAGCCTGCAACTGGCGTAACCAGAGAGGCCAGTGGGAACCAGCAAGGCTGAGGAACTAGGCAGTCAGGAACTAGGGAGAGGAGGGTGCTAGGGAGTGGTGGTGAATGGAGCAGGCGCCATTGCTCCCTCCCAGGCCCCGCCCCAGAGGAAACATCACAAAAAAGCGACCCAGGTTGCCGGGCACCAGCGAACACCTAAGACGCCAACCCATTAAAAATAACAGGTGCGCCAAGATAAAAAGAAAGAAAATGGCCAAAATGAAAGATCAGAACAAATTACAACTAACGGACGAAGAGATAGCCAATCTCTCAGATGCTCAGTTTAAAACTCTGGTAATCAGGATGCTCACAAAATTGGAAGAAAGGTGGACGCAAATAAATGAACAAATGAAGAATACGCTAAAGATAATGAGGGAAGATATACAGGGAACCAATAGGGAAAAAAAGGAAGCTGGGACTCAAATCAATAGGGTGGACCAGAAGGAGGAACAAGAATTCAAAAAAATGAGGAGGGACTCAGGAACCTCCAGGACATTTGTAAACAACCCAACATCTGGATCATAGGGCTGCCAGAAGGAGAAGAGGAACACCAGGAAATTGAACGTATTTTTGAACAGATAATGAACGAGAACTTCCCAAATCTGGCAAAGGAAATAGACTTCCAGGAAGTCCAAGAAGCTCAGAGAACCCCAAAGAAGCGGGACCCAAAGAGGAACACACCAAGACACATCATAATAACATTACCCAAGATTAAGAATAAAGAGAGAATCTTAGAAGCAGCAAGAGAAAAGGAGACAGTTACCTACAAAGGAATTCCCATAAGACTGTCAGCGGATTTCTCAAAGGAGACCTTCCAAGCAAGAAGGGGCTGGAGAGAAGTATTTCAAATCATGAAAAGCAAGGACCTACAACCAAGAATACTTTATCCAGCAAAACTTTCATTTAGAATGGAAGGGCAGACAAAGTATTTCTCAGATAAGGTCAAGTTCAAGGAGTACATCATCACGCAGCCTTTACTATATGAAATGTTAAAGGGATTTATATAAGACTCATGAGAGAAGGCACCGAGGCCAGATCAGCTACCGGGGAATTCAGATCAGTCACAGCCAAGATGCTTGTGAGCTAAGCAAGCAAAATATAACCAGAGAAACAAAATAGAACCAGAGACATTGAAATTTAGAGCAATCTGACAGTAACCAGAGGGGAGGGGGGAAGGGGATAATGGGGACAAGGGTATTCAGGAACTGCTATAAAGGACATATGGACAAAACCAAGGGGGAGGGTGGAAGCAAGGGAGGGAGGTGGGTTTGCCTGGGGTCAGGGGTTGGGGGTAAATGCAGACAACTGTAATTGAACAACAATACAATAATTTAAAAAAATAAAAATTGCCAGATCAGAAAAAAACCAAAAAAAAGCACATAATTATAATGATTCTGGGTTTCAGCTTTTCCAAGCCAAGTGCAAGAGGACAGTGGAGCAAGTAGATCTTGTTAATTGGCAGGAAAGTGGTTATGATGAGATATGGTGAGGTACAAAAAGAGAAGCAAAGATAGGAAGGAATGATGCCGATTGAGTTGAATGTTCAGGAGTGGCAGTCTTGGTGAGGCTGATTAGCAAGTATTGTAGGAGCAGTAAAGTGAGAGAGTTGCATAGTGTCTGTGTTGCCATCCTTTGCTGGTTGTCCTTTTGCCTGGCCACTAGTCAGTTTTCCTTTTCAGGAATTTTTTTCTGCCAGTCCCTAATATGTTGGTACCCGCATGGTGCTCTAGACTATGCTTTAGTTTCTTTCACTATAGTTCCCTCTAGGAGATATTTGTTTACTGGGCCGAAAGTATGGCTATGTCATCTACATTTTATATTTTTTGAATTACCCATGACTATAGAAAAATTGGCATAAAAGTCAGGAATAGATGAATACTACTGGAGGTCACTGAATGAAGAGGCAGGGTTTCTGTTCCTCAAAACAACAGGTGTTTATACTTGAGGAGATATGAGTAATGACCTCAGAGCCTTTGTAAGCACTAAGGCAGCTCCTGACCTAGGGTTTATGAAGTGTTGGAGAATAAGCAACCTGCATTTGAGAAGGCTTCAGGGAAGCCCTGTCTTTGGAGAAGGAGTAGACCCACCATTTCCATTGTCTGAGAAGGTCAAAGAGTTATATCAGTGAAGAATACATTTGAGATGCAGGGTAGTTTGTGTGTTTATTGTGCAGCAACGAGGGGGCCACAGAGGAAATGTTTAATATGATTAATATTGTATCTAGCTGCAAGGTTTTCATAAGAGTAAGTCCAAAAACGTAATTGACAGGATGGCAGGGGCTGGGAGGATTAGGTAGTTTCCTGCCTGTCTGGAGTCGGCCAAGGCTTGGATTGTGGGGAGGTTAGATCAGTAGGCTGGCACAAGTATTAGTATTGAGTGAGTTGAAAACACCTGATAACCAGTTAGGGAAGAAATTTTAAGAAAAAATGAGGTCCAAAATAATGAGCTCCAGTTCTACCTCTGAGTAACTTTTGGTGTCATTTATAGAGACAGGAGACACAGGAGTGGGGAGAGAAGCAGATTACAATTTACTGTTTGTTTGAAGTACTCTCTTTTCAGCTAGAAAAAACCTGCAGATAACTAGACTAAACCTTTTACGTCATCTCTACGAAAGCATCTTCTCAAGAGGGAAATAGTAGAGGGGGGAATACATGAAATGGAAAGGCTTATTTTATAGCTTTATAAATCACTATGATAAGTAATTTATTGGACTGTGGATATACTTAGTATATGAGATCTTTAAAAACTTTATTGATAATCAGATGTAATTACAATACAGTATGTGTGTCTTTTATAGTAAAAATGAAATTTTATTTTTTAGGTTTTCATGGGGTTTTATTTTAAATCAATGCTTAAAGTTTTATTATGTGTATTTAAATTTGTTTTTGCAATCTACGCATTGATACTTTATAGAAAAAATGGTGAGTACTTTTTCAGAGGAATTGCTGGATATGTGTTTGTGTTAGGATTATTGAAAATTAAACATTTATTTTCTTTCCGTAGTCCAAGCCCCTGATACCTCTTCAAAAAGAGACTGATTCAGAGACCCAGAAAACGGTGCTTACTAACTACATGTTTCCTCAGCAGCCAAGGACTGAGGATGGTAGGAATTTAAGAATCTCTTTTCTTTAAAAAAATATTAGTAAGTCACAGCAGAGGTGTGAAGTGAATTTTAAGTCTCAAAGACTTTTACTGTTTGAAGGGAATTTGGAGAATTGGTCAATAAAATTCTCTGAGAATGTGGTAATAAGGCGATATCTCAGGGTTATAGATGGTGGAATTGAGAGGTATATGCATGTTATATCCTTCCTTAAATAATTACTTGAAATTAAATAGCAAACATCTATTACGTATCTCTATATTCTGAATTACATTTAGCCAGATGTCGGGCATGTACATTATGTGTCATGTGATGGGTTATTAAATCGGGAAATAGTTCGTCTTCTGTCGTTGGCTGTAGGAGTAATGCTGCCCTTGGATCTGTGCACTAGGTAAAGATAATCGGTAGAGGCCTGAGCATAAATGTTACTTCTAAGTTCTTAATTACATTTTGCCAAGAAAAGGGAATATACCCTTTACTATTGGCCACAAATGTTTTTCAGCAAGTAGGGTATTAAAGCCTTTTAAACTAAGGAGCAAATTGTTTTCTGATATATGGTGTAATTGTGTGTGTGTGTGTTATATTATATGTGGCACTTAAAATATAATTTTATGTATTTTTGTGAAACCAGTGAAAATCTTTATGGCCTCAAGTTAATAATAAATTAACTCTTAATCCATGTGGACACAGAAGAAAACATCTAAATTAAGCATTAGTTTTAATTTTTAAGATATACTATAGACAAGTTAAATAAACTCTTGAACTTCAGTTTTCTTATCTTGAAATAATGGTGACAGCATCTGTGTTGCAGGGTTTTTGTAAAAAATGAGAAACACTGTTTATAAAGGACTAACTGTGACAAAATCAAATCACTTATTATTATTATATATTTTAGTAGGTTTAGCACATAGCTTTGAAATACTCAAATAGATTAAAAACTAAAATCATTTTATTTCTGCTCCATAACTAGTGATAATTAGAAAACTCATTATTTCTCTATGCTAACCATTGCTTGTTCTTTGCAAGAAGAAATAAAAGATATGCTTTAAGTTATTATTTCATAGCTATATTTGATGAGATTTATTTTGGTGGAACAGAACTTTAGCTTTTGTATTAAATTAGCTGTTAAGATTTGTGAGATGTCACATATAAATAGCTTCATTCACTGAAGGATCTGTAATTAGAAGCCTAGAGAATAAGCAAGCTTTTATAAGCAAGATTTGTCTTCCACGTATTTAAATCTGCCCGCAGTCCATACTTAGCAATATAATTTTGAAATATATATCTGTAATGAAATATGGTATACTAAATTTTAGGTGGTCAATGTTTCATTTTATGGATGTACTTAAATGTTCATTAGAAATTAAGTTCAAAGTTGATATACCGATTCTGGCTTATGTCTGTACTTGGGCAGTGCAGGTAGGAAATTATTAGTAAGTGTTTAGATACATCAATAGGTTGTGTATTTGTTTGCCTTAGCTGCTAGGACACAGGTCTCAATTTTCTACTTTTCTTCTGAAGGTGTTTTATGGATAATAGGAAATAGTGAGCATCCTGTAAATAGTATCACTATCAACTACATATTATATTCAAACAATTGTTTTATGTGGGAAGATCGAATGCTAATACTTAGAATAATTGTGAGGAAAGAGAAGGCATGGATTTTTAGTATAGAGCAGAGACTTTAATGTCTTATTGAATGTGTTGGCAAACTAGTAAAGGGCCTTTTTAAAAAATAATTAATCTTAATATTTAATAATTAATCCTTAGCTGGGACTTAAAGGGCCATTTAATAAATATTTTAGGTCTTGTAGACCATAGGGTTTCTGTTGCAGCTACTTGATGCTGCCATGTTAGTGTGAAAGCAATCACAGTTTATAAACGAATGAGCACAGGTGTGTTCTAATAAAATTGTATTCATGGACAAATTTAAATTTTATGTAATTTTTGTGTGTCATGAAATACTATTTTTTGTTTTTTTCCCCTAACCATTAAAAAATTTTAAAACCATTCTTAGATCACAGACTACAAAAACAGGAAGTGGATCAGACCCAGTAGTTTTCTGTGCCCTGTCTTACAGGATGGAAAAAGCAAACTTGGAAAATTCCTTCTCATTCTGTATTTTACTTTTATAGTTTCAGAAACATAAAAAAACAAACTGAAAAATATTAGAAAGTAATCAATATAGATATTATTCCAAAGGAAGTTTCTCAAAGTATTTTTTCTTGTCATTGAACCAAAGTCTCCAAAGAACATGTTTAATCTTTGATTTTTTTCTTATGTTAATGTTGTTAGTGCTGAGCCTATCTGCTTTTGTTAATCGTCATATAGAGACTTCAGAATTTTTTCCATTCGTTTTTTACTTGCACTAAAATAACCAAGCATGATTCAAACAATGACTAACATAGTTTGAGTATATAATCTGTGAAAATATTTGAGTATATTTTATTTAAAGCACATATGTTAAAGTATATATATACACATATGTGCTTTAAATAAAATATGTTTAAATAAATAAAATAAAAATATATTTAGTTATTTTTTTATTCGAACAGTGACTAAAACTACTCAGAAGCATATATATATATATACTCTAAATAAAATTGCTTAAATAAATAAAAAATATATATATAGTTAGGTTTTTTAAGATTTTATTTATTTAATTTTAGAGGGGTAGGGAGGGAGAAAGAAAGGGGGAGAAACATCATTGTGTAGTTGCCTCTCACACAACCCCCACTGGGGGCCTGGCCCACATCTCAGGCATGTGCCCTGACTAGGAATCGAACCGGCGACCCTTTGGTTCACAGGCTGGCATGCATCCACTGAGCCACACCAGCCAGGGTTTGACTTTAACAAACATATCTCGTAAAGAAAATGATGAGCAAGTAATAGTTCTTCATTATTACAGTAAAATAGAGTGGATTTTTTTTTTCTAGTTATGTTCATATCAGATAATGAAAGTTTTAATCCTTCACTGTGGGAAGAACAGAGGAAACAGCGGGCTCAAGTGGCATTTGAATGTGATGAAGACAAAGATGAAAGGGAAGCACCTCCCAGGGTGAGTCTGCTGATGTTTATTGGTTACTCTATACCCCTGTGTACTGTTTTGGGGGATACAAAGAAATGTATGGTTTCATTCCTTGCTCCCAAGGCACTTGAAGTTTTATTGATTATGTATCATGTGAAATAATTTGAGAACAATATAAAATTATGTGATTACAAACCAGGTTTCATAGTGTATATAAATGTAAGAGAAAAACAGATTATTGTTTTCCCCTTTCCTTTAAAGATTTATTTATATATATTTTAAGGATAAAGAACTCTGTTATGAACCTTTTGTTTTGTTATGGGATTGAGAGTGTGTGTCACATGATAGAACTAGCAAATACACATTTTTAAGTTACTTAAGGATGTATTTCTTTTTCCCTTATATAAATGGCTGAATCCCAGAAAATGACAGGTAGGCTTTTGAAGTGTTTGGTTCCCTGCACCTAAGTCCTAATATATAAATGTAGGAACCTTGTATGTGTTTGGATAAGTACCTACCTGGAAAACATATATCTGTTTCAAAGCCAAGTGACAGTGTTGGCAACATCCACTCTATGTATCTCAAAGTGAATATATTTATGCCTATTAAGAAAATTTTTAAAACAATGAAATTTATAACTGTGACATCTCTATCGATAACACCATACTTTTGAGTCTGAGTGCTTTCAGATGCCTATCATTTATTTTCAGTTACCCCTATAGCCAGATATCAAATGTAATTAAGATGGCTTATACATTAAATTTTGAGGTTGACATTAGAAATATCTATCCATGTTTTAAATTTTGCCTATTTTATTTCTCTAGGAGGGAAATTTAAAGAGATATCCAACACCATACCCAGATGAGCTTAAGAATATGGTCAAAACTGTTCAAACCATTGTACATAGATTAAAAGATGAAGAGACTAATGAAGACTCTGGAAAAGATTTGAAACCACACGAAGATCACCAAGTTGTAAATAATGATATGGGTGCGAAGGTGAGAAAACTCAGTTCAAAAGAAGTAACCAACACCTACCTCAAGTTCTTTAAAATTTTAAATAATTGATATAGCGATTCTTTTTGTATGCACTAAAATGTACTCCCAAATTCAGGGTGGTGTTGTCAGCTAACCAAAATAAAACCTGTAACAACAGTGAACTCCCTACTTGCTATTACTACCACTTCAGTGTGGTTGCAGACTATCGAGGTGGGCATGGGAGTGTCAGCATAACCTTTAAAAAAGCATTGCCTGCACAAAGAATAAGATAATGAGTGTCAGAAAATTTGTTGTAATGGAAATACTCCCCCCACCCCAGCAATATGGATTCACTCTACCCAATACTAATTGTAAGTGTAATTACTATGACTGTTGGCATTTCCTTGGGATCTTTCCAGAAACCTACACAAATCCCTAAATTATGTGTTCTTTTAATGGATTTTTTATTTCACACTGTATCACAGAAACAAATTTTATGTCACTAGAGTTGTTATACATTTTACAGTGAACAAAAAAAAGCAATCTAATCATTCCAAATTTGACCATGGTAAGCTAAGTAACTCAGTTGTTAACATCTGTTTTGCAACTTCTGAAATGAAAAAAATGAAATGCACCCTCAGCTGAATTGCACAGTTTAATGTGGCTCATGGACCTTTGGGAACCATGTGTCCCCACAATGAGCATTTTATGTGAGTGCTGCAGATTTCCATGTTTAAAGTTTCCTTGATTTATCCAGAATAGGAAAAATTTACTTTTAAATTTTCATGTGAGCTTTAATACAAGAACAGTTATAAAGCATAAGGAATATGAATTCTTTATCTTCTCTTTTACTTAGACTTCAGAAAATACTACTCCAGTAAGAAGCAAAGCTGAAGAAAGAGAAAAGTACATGATAGGAAACTCTGCACAGAAGGCCAATGAACCTGAAGCTGAGATCAGTCCTGGGAATCTACCAGTAACTGCAAATATGAAAGCCTCTGAGAATTTGAAGCATGTTAATCATGATGATGTTTTTGAGGTATGCCTTTATGATTATTTTGGGATGATCATAACTGATAAGAATTTTACATTTTAATGTTTCTAACTGAAGACAGGAGAGACTTAATACTGGTAGTAGAAAACATGCTAATATATTTTTACCGTCGAGAAAGTTCATATTTGCTCTATCACTCATTTAGTACTTCAAACTTAAATTTTTGTACCTATTGTACTGAAGTGTTTACAGAGTAAATTATATTGTGGTGATTCTATTTCTAGTTCTGTAAAGCAATTGCTTTATTTCTGTAACTTAACGATGAAAAGGTTGCCATAGGTATACTTCAGTAATTTGGCTTATCTAAGCATTTATCATTGGTTGTGATGCATTTTTTCCTTGAGTAGCTGATACTTCTTTTCTTAGAATTTCTTCTAGTGGGTCAATGAGAACTGTACCTTTTTTACAAAAACAGCTTTATTGAGGTGTATAACTCACATACACAACTCACCCATTTAAATAAAGGATACAGTTCAGTGGTCTTTAGTGTTCTCAAAGTTGTGCAGCCGTCACCACAGTCACATTGAGAACATTTTCATTACCCCACAAATAAAGCCCGTACTTCGTACCAGTCACCCCATATCCTCTCCATCTGCCTGAGTTTACGCAGCTAGTAGTCTGCTTTATCTGCCTCTATAGATTTGGCTATTCTTGACATTAACTGTAAATGTAACAGTACAATTTGTGGTCTTTTATGATTGTCTTCTTTCACTTAGCATAATGTCTTCAAGGTTATCCATATTGTAGCTTGTATCGATAATTCGTCCATTTTTAATGTCTCAACAGTATTCCATTGTAATGGTGAATAATGGACATTTGGGTTACTTCCACATGTTGGCTATATTGAGTAAGGCTGCTATAGATATATGTGTACAAGTTTTTGTGTGGACATATATTTTTTATATCTCTTGGGTATATACTTAGGGTAATTGCTGGATCATATGATGACTTATGTTTAACTGAGAAACTGCCATTTTTCTAAAAGGAGTTGCACCATTTTACATTCCACTCATACACTGCTGCAGGTAATGGAAAATGGTTAATTTGTAACTTTTAAAAATGAAATTCTGAAGTGTTTTTGATTTATAGCTTCATTGTCTACCATGGTATCCACTAGCTACATGTGGCTATTTAAATTTAAGTTAAATTAAGTAAATAGAATTAAAAGTTGAACTAATCATTTACACTTGCCATGTTTCAAATGCTTGGTTGCCGCATCTGGCTAGTTAGTAGCTATTGTGTTGAACCACACAAATCATTTCTCCCATTACAGAAAGTTCTTTTGGAAATCACTGGTGTATAAAAATAGTGATATTGTGGGTTTATAATAGCATCTTTATTCCTGAAAACTTAAATGTGTTTAAAGCACATCATCAGTCTTCATGGTTATCCTGTGAGCTAGTCTTTATTACAGAAAAAAAAAATCATGGCTTTGAATTATTACATGGATCACATCATTTACTATATTATTACATATGTAGAGTCTACTGTAATAGTCTGTGAAAAGGTTATTAGGTTTGTCACAGTGAACTTATTACTCAGTGTAATTTCTGTGTGTAAGGACTGTGTTTGGAGCTTTGGTGGCAGAATGGAAAAATGAATACATAAGAATATAATTAAGGTTAGACTGTATGAAGTGTATAAGAAAAGCACTAATACAAGTAGTAAGGGCTACAGAAATTTAGAAAAGAGCTATTTTCTGGCCACAAAGATTCAAGGATGCTTTAAGAGGAAGGAGACATTCAACCTTATTTTGAAATATTTCAGTTAGCAGAAATAGAACTGAATAAAGTATGGAAGAATAATGTGAGAGTAAAAGAATGAGTTTGGAAAATGAAGAAAAGGGCGTGTTCCATCTGACTGAGTATGTCAGGGGTGACAGTATGAAATACAATTCGTAGAGTAGCTGGGATCCTGATTATGAAGCCCTTGAAAGTCATGCTCAGAAGTTTGGACTTCACTTTCTGTAGTCTTAGGGGAATCACTGAAGACTTTTTAGCAGAGCATTACTTGTGATAGGGGTATGTATTAGAGTTACCTGGCACCAAATACTGAATTCTCCAAGTTTGAGGGCTTTTGAGTAATGAAAAGCACACTAGAAGCTAGTTGCAAGACTGTTACAGATGTAGTGTGTGAATACTCCTGCTTATAGGGAGTGGAGAAGAGAGAACAGTCACACAACCGTGCCTGAACGCAATGACGGTGCCGTTAGCAGAGGTAGGGGTATTAAGAGAACCAGCAGCCTTGGAAGGACAAGGTTGTTTCTGGATAGGTGGAATTTGAAGAAATGACAAGAGCAATAGGTAGACATATTCAAAAGGTAGTTGGACATGTGGATCTTTAGCTTAAACGAGAAATAAAAGCTAAATTATAAATTGGAGCAATGTCTACATTAAATACAATCATTGAAGAAAATGTATATCCAGGAGGAAAGAGAAAGGAGAAAAATAGGAGCTAACTGCAGGAAGATTAAGTGATGTGAGCAAAGGAGAAAGGTGGGAGGAGATTAGCAGACTGCAGTTCCAGAGACCCAGGTGTAATAAAATTTCATGAAGGAGAAAGTCTGGTCAGCAGTTTCAATGCTGCAGATATCAAAGATTAGAACAGACCTTTTGCCCCTCCTTGTCTCATCCATTCTGTCATTAAATCCTGTTAATCCCAAAATTTCTGTGAAATTCTTTTTCTCTTTGGCAGCCATCACTGCCATTACCTAGGGACAGATGCAGTCTTTTTTCTTCAGGACTGTTGTGACGGGTAGATTCCTTTCTGCCAGTCTCCTCCCATACATTTCTTAATACCAGAATTACTAATTTAAAAGATAGTGTGATCTTGTGAGTTCCTGGGTTGGCAACCTCCATTCGTGGCCAACACATCCCTGAGTCTATACTCAAAATATGATCTTTCACCTTTTTTGTCTCTCCTGCCACTTACCCTGAGTTCCAGCTACATGGAGCTGACTTGCTATACCTTTTCTTATTTCCATCCTTCCTCTACTCAGAATGTCATTCCTCTCGTAACTCACACATCAAGACTAAACTGAATTTACATTATTTACCTGTTCTACTAATTAGCTAACTTTTCCATCGCCGTATGCAGTCTTGAGCAGGGTTAAAAAAACTGTGACCCAAGGCCCAAATCCAGCCCCACTACATGCCTGTTTTTGTATGGCTTGCAAGCTAAGAACAGCTTTTACATTATTAAATGGTTGAATAAAAATCAAAAGGATATTTCAGATATTTCATGATGTGAAAAATTAGATGAAGTTCAGCTTTACTGGCACACAGCCGTGGTCATTTGTTTACATATAGTCTCTGACTACTTTCGTGCACGTGGCAGAGTTGAGAAGTTGAAGCAGAAAGTGTATGATTCTCAAAGTGTAAACTATTTACTATCTGGCCTTTTCACTGAAAGTTTGCTGATTCCAGTCCATATCTTTATTATGGCACTTGTGAGTACCTAAAAGTCTTAGTAATTTTAACAGAATACCTTTCTAAAACCTTTCAATTATTTTTATCATGTTAACTAGGAATAATTTAATCTGATTTATACCGTGTACATTATTAAAATATTTTCATTAATAGGTCTTTTTTTCTACCTTATAGCTCTCCATTGTATGTAACTTAGGACAATTGCCAGATATTAGAGAAAAAAATAATGGAGAATATAAAATTCTGTCTTCAAATTGGGCAAAAAAATGTCATTAGTTCATGTTAGTGAAAAAATACCTCAGTCCTTCTGATTCCTTGGAACCCAGTGATTGATCCCTGGAGCAATAAATCTGAGGATTAGGAAGAAGTTTTTGTTGGAACAGAGTCTTTCAAGGACAGGGATTGCATTTTATTTATTTTTATTTCTCTGGCACCTGCCTTAGTACTAGGCACATAGTGATCATTAATACACTTGAATTAAGGCCTGCCCCAGAAAATTATCCCATAGGTGCTTTAGAATGTTGTTCATAACTACCATAGTTTAATTGGCTTGTCTTTAAAATTTTTAAATCATTTACTACTTTTACTCACTACATGTTACTATAAAAAGGTTTCATACATGTTCTTTTCTCTTTAAAGTTCTTATGACTTAATACTTATTTTAAAAAAAACAAAATCTGTTTTCGTAAGTATTTTCACTTTTCTCTTTAAATTAGGAATCTGAGGAACTTTCTTCTGATGAAGAAATGAAAATGGCGGAGATGCGACCACCATTAATTGAAACCTCGATTAACCAGCCGAAAGTGGTAGCACTGAGTAATAACAAGAAAGGTCAGCCGTTACAGGGAAGCACCGAGATTAGACATGGGCTGAATACAATTTATAATTTTTTAGACTAGATTTCCTTAAATGTCATTAAGTTATTTAAAACACTTTCTAGCAACTCTTTTTAAAACATGCTTTTTTTTAAAGGTTTTATTTATTTATTTTTAGAGAGAGAGGAAGGAGGGAGAAAGAGAAGTAGAGAAAAACGAATCAGTTGTCTCTAGCACACCCCCATCAGTGGACCTGGCCCGTAACCCAGGCACGCGACCTGACCAGAATTGAACCAGTGGCCTTTGGCTTTGTGGGACAATGTCCAGCCCACTAAGCCACACCAGTCAGGGCAAAACATGCCTTTTTGAAAAGTCTCTTCTCTCTCTTGTTTTTTAAGGAAAATCTACAGTACCTTTTTTCTTCCCTTATGCAGGTCTGCTTATAAAGGCATGGACTTTATGGGCATACAAACCTAGACTATAATTCTATTTCTACTACTTATTTGCTATGTGATCCTTGAGCTACCTAATTTTATCCATGTATAGATACCTAATTTTACATTAAATGAGGCTAATGGATTTTGTGAATATCCAAAGTACTAGGTTACTCATTATACTAGCCCAGTACCTGACGTATAGTAGATAATTTGTGGTTACTGTATTTTAACTATCCCAGAACTTATTTTTAAACCATACTTCTTCCCAGCCATTCTTTCATTCTTTTGTAAAATCTCGGACTCTTAAAAATGAAAGGGAACTTGGAGGATATCTATCTCTTCCTTTCCCGACTCCTCCCTACCAATGCCCTAAACCTCTCTCTACTACCTCCACCAAATATTTATCCGATCTTTGCCTTAATGGCATTAATGAAACTTGCTATCGGGGGGTGGTCTTCAAATAGCTTGTGTTTTGTGATGATAATGATGGTGGTACTTGTTGAGTACTTACTAGTTGCTACTTGCTATATGCTAAATACTTTATGTTAATCTATTATGACAGTTGTAACATGGTATAGTTGGAAGAAGAGGGATATGTCTAGGAAAGAATTTAAGTGACATATAGTTTAATGTTATTTAAAAATTTATAGTCTGAGACCCTAATACCTTAAACTTGGAGTTAGCCTCATGTGCTGCTGTTTTTAATTATAAACTCAAAACAGACTACCTAAAATGAAATATTTGCAACAGCAAAAATATCCTTAATTCAGATTCGTGTAGTCTCTTATGACTGTCTATATATAATATTCCTATGACTTAGCTAGAATTGAGTTAGTTAAAAATATCCTTTAGGGTGTAAAGATATTATAATATTGCCCTGGCTGGTGTGGCTCAGTGGATTGAGCTCCCGCCTGCGAACCAAAGGGTTGCTGGTTCAATTCCCAGTAAGGGTACATGCCTGCATGACCCCCATGCCCCACCCTCATTATTCACCCCCTCTCTCCCCACATGACATTTTTGTTTCCCCGGATAAAAAAAAAGTCCTCAAAAGGGAAATATTTTGCTGATATGGAAGAGGTCAAACAAAAAAGGCAGAAGCATTAAAAGGCATCAAAATCAACGAATTCAAAACTGTTTTGAACAGTGGAAAAGAAATCTTGATGCAAATCTTGATTGCATCAAATGGAGAGTACTTTGAAGGTGACTGAAGTTTAAACATGTAAGGATAAATACACAATTTTTTATAAATAAATTCCGTTTTTTTGGTGGGTTCTGCCCTCATATGTTGAACCAGGACAATATAAATGCTATTTGTCATTACTGGGAAGTATTTCACACAGATTCTTGGTGAGTATTAATGACTTGAGTTTTTTTTGTTTATTTGCTTGCTTCAGATGATACAAAGGACACAGATTCTTTATCAGATGAAGTTACACACAATAGCAATCAGAACAACAGCAACTGCTCTTCCCCATCCCGGATGTCTGACTCAGTTTCTCTCAATACTGACAGTAGTCAGGACACCTCGCTCTGCTCTCCAGTGAAACAAATGCATATTGGTGTTAATTCCAAAAACAGGTTTGTGACTATCTTAACAAAATACTGTATTTGTACAATAAATAGAGATAGAAATACAAGTAAATATATATGACCAAAACTTAAAGAATCTCACAAATTAATATTATAGAAGTGGTTCAGGCAGTGTGTGGTTTCTTTCCCCACTTTATTATTATTTAGCTTTTATACATTTCCTTTTTATTTTTTTATTGTTCAATTATAGTTGTCCCATTTTCCCCCCATTACTCTTCCTGCTCAACCTACTCCCACCTCCCACATTCAGTCCCCCCTCCCCCACCCTCTGTGTCTTTGTCTATGGGTTTTTTTATACATGTTCCTTGATTTCCATTTTAGATTAGTCTTTCAAGGGAGGAAGAAGAGATTTAAAATATATTCTGATCCTCTTCATTAAAAGGTCGAATAGTTTTACAATAGTTTAGGTTATTACAACATAAACAGCTTATTTGGAGTAATTCAAATTGAAAGGAGTATTTTTAGGGTTAGAAATGCAAAATTGTTTTTGACGGATGCAGACAACCACCTCCAGGTAAGCAGGTCTCCTGGGTCGTCCTCCGCCTGTGGAGACTTGTGACCTCGGCAAACTGTTGATCCTTTGGGCCTCAGTGCTGTTTCCTTCCCTGCTCTGTGGCCTTGGGCGAGAACTCAGCACACTGGATGTGACTTTCCTCATCACCCCATTCCAGGCTGTTTTCTCTTTTCGCAGGGTTTAAAGATCTTTTAAAAGCATAACACAGCCTGTGTCCCTCTCTGTTCATATTTAAATCAAATGTGTTTAAATTGATCCTATCAATTTAAATATTTTTCTTTAGCGCCAGATCTTTGGCTTAGACTTAAATTTGTAGGTCAGAGTCTCTGAAACAAGACTTAATTCCTACAGGTTGGAATTTAGCTGAAGTTTAAAACATTTATTATTTGGGCTCTCAAGAGTTTGGTTATCAAAGTAAAACTATACCATTTTACCTTCATGATAATCTGTCAGAGAGATTGCTTGATAGAAAGATTTGGGTTACTACTAAACCCAAAGCTAATTATATGGATATTGCTAAATACTTTTTTAGAGTTCAATTGTTCTTAAGCTCCAGGTGGCATATTTAAGTCAAATTTTTGTATGTATTGATTTATATTTTGGGGGAAGGAAAATGACTTTGGTATCTTAAAGTGAGTTTAGCAGTTATGTGGTTGTAATTATGATTAATCATTGTATCAGTTCTCTGAATTTGAGTCTAAGACCCAGTATGGTAATAGATTCATTCTTAAAACCTTTAAGATGTTAAGATAATGATTAATTTATTAAATAATGAAATTTTACTGATGTTGGGAAGTAGGTTAGTATTTTCTTAAGTCATGTTTTTTATGTAATGAAATAAAGGGATATAGCCACACCTTTTTGTATTGTATTCCTAATTATGAGAATTTTATGTCACCTAATGGGAGTATTTGTAAAATATAACTTAAGGATACAGATATGTTTTCATATCACCAAGTAGAAATAAAATAATTTTCTATAATTTTGGAATATCACATTTATAAATATTTCCCAAGTCCAAAATAGTTGCTTAATGTGATTCAATTTGACTTCAGTTTTGATCATTCTTCATATTTTGTAGAGCTCTGAGCTGTTGTTTAATCCTTTAGATAATTTCCTTATGTGTATATTTAAATCTAATAACTTAGTTAATATGATAAGTATGGCTAATGTAAGGTTTCAGAATTATTTATAAAAATGTTCTGTTCTCTTTACTCAGCTATTCAAGTTATTGCTTCTTTCTCTGAGTATCTCCTCACTTTTCAAGCATTTCATATTTTGGCACATTTGTGAAGAGATGCACCGAAGAGAATGCATAATAAATCCACTTTTCTTTGTTTAGCTCCACCTATATTGTGACTAAGTGATTTATGATACTGATGAAAATGTTGATTATACATTTTAATATCGTTTTACTTGTCTCCATTTAATATAAATCTCCCATTGCTAAGAAAACTAGGCTTTATGATGTTTTCAATAAAATTATTTTTGTTTTAGGCAAGAAGATGAAAATTTTAATAGCCTTTTACAAAATGGAGATATTTTAAACCATTCAACAGAGGAAAAATTCAAGATTCATGACAAGAAAGATTTCAACTTACCTGAATATGATTTGAATATTGAAGAACGATTAGTTCTTATAGAGAAAGGTGTTGACTCAACAGCCACATCTGATGAATCTCACAAATTAGACCATATCAATATGAATCTTAATAAACTTATAACTAATGATACATTTCAACCTGAGAGAGTGGAAAGGTCAGAGACACAGGATATATTGCTTGGAACGAGTTTTTTAAACATTAATGCTGAAGGAGAAGATGAGCACTTGGAAAATGGAAACAAGTGTCCTAATCTGGAATGTATAAATAAGGTAAATGGACATTCTGAGGAAACTCCACAGTCTCCCAGGAGGATTGAAGCACATAACACCGATTCTTCTGTTGATATGGGTATTTCCAAAAGTACTGAAGATCTCTCCCCTCAGAGAAGTGGGCCAATAGGATCTGTTGTGAAATCTCATAGCATAACTAATATGGAGACTGGAGAGCTAAAAATCTATGACATTCTTAGTGATAATGGACTTCAGCAGCCAAGTACAACAGTTAAAGTCACATCTACTATTGATGGAAAAAATATAGTCAGGAGCAAGTCTGCTACACTTTTGTATGATCAACCATTGCAAGTATTTACTGGTTCTTCTTCATCTTCTGATTTAATATCAGGTACAAAGGCAGTTTTTAAGTTTGATTCAAATCATAATCCTGAAGAGCCAAGTATAAGAGGCCCCACAAGTGGCCCACCATCTACACCTCAGATATATGGGCCTCCACAATATAATGTTCAGTACAGTAGCAGCGCTGCAGCGAAGGACCCTTTGTGGCACTCCAAACAAAATCCCCAAATAGATCATGTCAGTTTTCCTTCTCAGCGCCTTCCTAGATCAGACAGCACAGAAAATCACAGTTACACCAAACATCCTGCCAATATGAATTTCTCTAACCATAACAACGTTCGAGCTAATACTGGATACCATTTACACCCAAGACTTGGCCCAGGAAGACATGGGGAAATGTGGGCCATCTCACCAAATGACCGACTCGTTCCTGGAGCAACTCGAAATACCATTCAGCGACAGAGCAGCGTGTCCTCTACAGCCTCAGTAAATCTTGGTGAGCCAGGTTGCATAAGGAGGGCCCACGTCCCTGAAGGAGATTATTTATCATACAGAGAGTTGCATCCAGTGGGAAGAACTCCAGTGATGTCAGGATCACAGAGGCCTCTTTCCGCACGAACATACAGCATTGATGGTCCAAATACATCGAGGCCTCAAAGTGCCCGGCCCTCTGTTAGTGAAATACCAGAGAGAACTATGTCAGTTAGTGATTTCAATTATTCACGGACCAGTCCTTCAAAAAGACCAAATGCAAGGGTTGGTTCTGAGCATTCTTTATTAGATCCTCCAGGAAAAAGTAAAGTTCCTCATGATTGGCGAGAACAAGTGCTGCGACACATTGAGGCCAAAAAGTTAGAAAAGGTAATTAAACATGAATTTTTCATACTGCTTATGAATTTACTGATTTTTCTTAAAAATATTTGGAATTTTTTGTTTTTTAAACAAGGTGTAACAAAACACTCTGAATTGTTGAATGTCTGCCAATATTCTAGGAGTTTTTCCTTGGTACTGACAGTAGAGTTCCAAGTTCAGACTTGGCCAGACTCAAAACATTGAGATGGTAGTTTGAGCTCCTTTCCCTTCTCTTACTCCCCGGTGTTTTCTAATGGACTTACATGCATACTATGTATGTGTGTGTGTGTCTTGTACCTTGTGCCACACGTACTGTAAATAATACATGTATATACATGTACCCCAGTGTCTAGCACTTTGTCCTGTCATCTATTAATAATTGTTATGTAAATATGTATACAAAAAACAAGCAGTTTATTATATAGCTAACAGAGAAACAAGTGTACTGTAAATGTAATACTTCACCTAAGATTTCTTTTTCCCCGGTTACATGACTAACACTATCACTGGCACAGGTGGCATCTGGCATGGCATTTACTCTTTTCTGAACTGTATTTCTGCCTATTTGAACTCATTTATCTGGGTCTTCAGTAGTGTGCCGATGTTTGCTTTTTGAAAGGAGTTAAAATTGTTTCAAGTATCCTGTAAAACTGGTATATTAGTGCCACAGTTCTGTTGCTCAAGTGTTTAAGGCATATTCTTTAAGATTTAGCTTCATACCTCTCAGTGGATTTTACACCTGAATTATCTTACCTATGTTTATTAAATATGTTTTTTAAATAGCTGAACATGTACAGCCTTAATTAGTCATTATTTTAAAACATTCCTTAAGTTGAATTTTTCAGAAATACCTAAAATAGAATCAATATCTTACTCACTTCACATTGAACCTCTGCCTGTAGTTGTCAGCTCTGCGCAGTGCAGGCTTCTCAGCAGTAAGTGAATGAGCCATCTGCGGCAGGCAGCTTCACTCTCATTGATTTAGTTTGTTTCAGCTGTAACTGTACATACCATTGGGGTGCTTTGAACTTGTATGCTTTTTCTAAGGAATATAAAAATTTCTCAAGCAGAAGCGTAATAGAGCTATTTTATAAATAAACTTCTGGTGATAGCGTGGAACTGGATTTGAGGAAGATGAAGCTCTTTAGTTAAGTTGATTGAAATATAAGGCTGTCTAGTGGTCCAGCCTCATATTTAATGAATTTAAGAGGCAGTTCTGACTGTGCAAGAATTTACTTCTGATTAGAATATTCCTCTAATCAGTCATTGAAGAAAAGAGATTGAGCTTGAGATCAGTGCCTTGAAGAACTGGTGGTTGGGAATGCCATGAGCTACTACTGGACAAGAGGAAGAATAGCAGATTTGGAAGAAGCTATGAGTTTATTTATTTATTACTATACTGTATTAGTGACATCTCAGATGGCTATTCTCCCATTACTTTCCTGTCTGACAGAGATGTGCCTGGACTTTAGTAAATGGGAAGCAAGTAGCAGTCACCTCATTGTTCATTGTGCCTCTCTGCTTTTTGTATTTAGGAATTTGCATTACAATTGATTTGCAAGCACACTGGTAATTTAGAGATGAAAATTAGTTCAGTGAAACTAAGAAATGCACAGAGCAACATGATTTAGACTCCAAACTTGAAGCATTGATTGACAGTGGTGAAGAATGGTGGGAGATCTCTGTTTGCTCCTCTGTGATTCTCCTTTCCTCCCCCAAAAATACCTCTGGTGGCATGGTGGACATTTAAAAAATTATTCAGGGAATATCACAATGCCTGTGCTACCTCTAGGGGTAAGTCCCCAGTTGCTACTTTGCCCAGCTGAGAGTTTAGAAATAATAACATAAATATATGTTATTGACCCTTACCTGGTTTTGTGGCAGTGACCCTACACCCCACCAAACTACCTGGAATCTAAACATATAAAATAGATTTCACCTCCAAAATCTCAAGACTTATTTACAAATAAAACTTAACATTGAAAATGAATAAAAATTTTGATTTCAAAGTTGAATTACTACTAATGTCAGCATTTGCTAATATTACTTATTATATTTAAACAACCCCAGATAAGAAGCACTCAATCAAATATGATTAAAGATGATAACAACATGATCATTTTTATGTCACTTGCTATTTTACAACTGTTGGCATGTAATGCACCACTGTGCTCAGAACATATGCCCAGCGCTTCATTGAACTCCGCACAGGGTGTTGAAGTGTTGTGATGGAGTGCCGTTTTACCTGGATGTCTGTGCATACGCCTGAATTTAAAACCAGACCCATTTTCGGCTCCAGGCTTCTTAGTCAGTGAAATATTTACAAAGTGTCATACATGTTCAAAGATGACAAAACAGGCTTTGTTTCAGATCTACATATCCTTAAACAGGGTCAGTCAGTCCACTCACATTAACGTGTTAAAACAGAATGTGTGTATATATAACTGTATGTATAATTTCTTAATTTTTACGTTCTAATCAGACATTTATGGAATCTCTGAATTGCCTCTGCCAAATCCTTGTTCTTACTGAAATGGTTTGGAAAAGTGCGGGCTATTAAGTTCAGCTTTTTATTTAGCTGTTATTTTAGAATCCACAAAATAACTAAAAGTATACTTTGTAATTTTATATATCCTTTTCATTCTGGAATGTTACATTAATATTTCTTGATAGTAGACATCAACTTCATAATCTAGAGAAATATATTTCCAAGAGTAACATAGAAATGCTTATTACAGCATTTCCATATTTCTTAATTATGTACCCTGCTCAAAATGTGGTTTCTCTCACTTCGACCATCAGACCCTCAGTATTCCGGGACATGACCAAAAGCATATGCCTGAAAGAACAGCAGCCTAAGTGCTCAGCAGTGAGTAAGAAAGCTGTGGTACGCTTACACAATGGAATCATAGGTGGCCATAAAAAAGAAGGAAATCTTACCTTTTGCAACATCATGGATGGACCTAGAGTGTATTATGCTAAGTGAAATAAGCCTAGCGGTGAAAGACAAATAGTGTATGATCTCACTTTATTTGTAGAATCTAATGAATAAAATAAACTGAGGAACAAAATAGAAGCGGAGGCATGGATGCTTGGAACAGACTGACAGCTGTCAGGAGAGGGGATGGAGGGCTGGATGAAAAAAGGTGAAGGGATTAAGTATTTTTTATGTATATATATGCACACACACACACACACATATACATATACAATATATATGTATGTACGTATGTATAAACAAACACATAGACACAGACAACAGTGTGACGGTGGCCAGAGGGAAAGGGGACTGAGCGTACGTAGAGGCAAGCAAAAACAGGTGGGGAGGGGGACGGAAAGAGACTTTGCTTGGGGCAGTGGGCCAGTGAAGCAGTGTGCAGGTGATATTTTATTGAGTTATACACTTGAAACCTGTATGGTTTAACAACTTTGGTATAAACAAGCAGAAATAATGAGAATTGGACAGTGCATTTATTGAGGTGCATTTTTCAGACAGCTGTAGGATTAGTGATTCGACATTTACATAAATACATTATTTGGAAGGATTCCATCAGTGGTTCTTCAAGTTTCAGCAGCAAAAGGCACTACTAACTCCTAAGATATAATTATCTTTAATATCTGTTAAATAGAAAGTTTTTATATATTTGCTTTTTAGTTTTTGTTTTTATTCTAGTAATTATAGAGCAATGAAAGACTTTTAAATGTTATAACCTGAAACTGTGTGTTTATATTAAACTTACCCTAATGTAAGGCTTTTTTCTAAATGTGGAAGATAATTTTTAGAAATTGTGGTGACCAAGATCCTGGTATATATTGCATATATATTTTGTGCTATATTGTGTATTTAAACTCTGCATTTATTTAATAATAAGATAATTCCTATAAAATGAACCAGACTCTCTAGAAATCCATTTTGACTTACAAATAACTGGTCGTTGGTGAAATTTATCTTTATAGAGGAATTAGTTTGTGTTCCATGTATAACCATGTATGTGCAGATCCTCCGGATGTGACATCAATTCCTGTTTTCTGACGAACTTCTAATAAGATATGTCATGAGTAAAGGAAATAATAGCATAAAAGCATACATATATACTTTCTTTGGTGTTTAAACTTGAATACTTGGATTACACGTAACTTGTGTATGTATGTGCATGTTGTCATGTAACTGGGACAACAGTGCCACTTTCTTTCATTGGCACTGAAAATTCCATATTGCATCATATTTCTGTGTGGTATTGGGCTTACTTGTAAATACATCTATGTACATAACATGTCTTGTGCATTTTGCATGCCGCGCTAATCTCTGTTACATCTGTCCCCTCTTTATTCAGAGCATGCTGTCAAGGTCCTTTAATTCCACTCTCACTGCTGTAAGCAGCTGTCACTATGGCAGCTCTAGGGATCTGCACGGCAGCCAAGGCAGTCTTGCCTTGAGTGTTGCAGACGGAAGAGGTGCTGGTGGGCACACTTTTCGAGTGAGTACCTGCAGTGGACGAGTGCTTTGAGTGCATAGAAGAGAAGTAAACCTCACATTTCAATGTTTTAGTGTTTCTAGAAAATAAAATTCACTGTGGGTTTGGTATCTTGATTACCTCCCAGTTCCTCCACGGCTTAGTGCTAAAACTTTTCTGCGAAGCTGATTTTAGTCTTTATTGCTTAAGTTTCTGTGGTCATAACAAAGGAGGTAGTCAACTCTTTTTATGTAAAAAAGGGTGAGCAATAGAAATAACTATCTGAGAGGTTTTTAAAAAATTACTCTTTGCAGTGTCTTTCTTGTAAACTTAGCTTGCTCTCCCCAAATACAGAGGACTTGTGGGGAAGAGTAATTTTCACTTCAGTGATTAAATGTTGGCCAATAAAAAGCACTAAGAACTAAGTGGAACTAAGTTTAATCATACTTTGCTAAGTACGATTAAATGTGAGGCTGGAGAAAATGTAGTAAGTACCAGTGAAAAGGCAAAACTCAAATTCTTTATTACCACATTTCAGCCATAGGCACTAGGAGTGATGAAGAAAGGCTTATTTTAATGAAAGTTAAGGATAAGGTATAAGAACAGCAGAGAAGGGAAAAGAACAGAACAACTCTGATGTGGCTCTATTTTAAGATTTTCCTTTCATAACAACTTGTAGTAGCATAGCCTCCAAATATTTCCTCTGCCCCTCTCGTATCCCGAAAAGACCCTTTTTCCCCTGTAACCTTACTTTATCCCCTCCTCAGTTTTCTTTCCATAAGACTCTGCTTACTTCTGGGTCCTTTTCTTTTTCCTGAGTATGCACTGCCCCTCCTTTCCCCTGCCTTTTAATGCGCTCCTGGCTTTGCTCTGTTGTGTTCTAGGATAGGAGCTTTGGTCTGTATATCACCCATCTTGCACTGCCTTCTGTTACCTGCCGCCACTCGGTTCTACGTTATGTTACAGTGGCAGCAATCATTTTGTAATTGACCAGATCGAAACGGAGAGAAGGGTGATGACTATTAAGCCCTGAATTTCTGGCACTATTCCAATGGAAGCCACAGAGCAAAGTCTAGGGTTTTTATTAACTCAATGGTAATTTTAGAGTCATCTGGAACAATTGTTCTTTACAAATTCTTACACAGTGATATTTTTTGCTTGTTAATTCCTCTTAAATTCAGAGCCTTTGAGTCTGTTGCATTTTACTTTTTAATTCATAATATGCTTGTTCTTTTAAAGACTAGATAAACACAGTTGTACGTTCAGGCTTGAATTTAAACTTCAAACTATGAGCTAAGTTGATTTTTATGCATTCTGAAAGGACATCTCAAAAACGAAGAAGGAAAATAAAAGTTTTCATTGAATAAATACACAAAATTTGATCAAACCACATCTAAAAATCCTAAGCCATGGTTTGAACTAGCAACTAACTGTACATGATAGAACTGTTGCAAGTACATTTTCTAAGATTACATTATAAACTGTTAGGTTTATATGTATCCTGTGGGATATCCTAATGAAGTAGATTTCAGATTATTTTTCAGCATGATGGTGTAATTTGCATATCTGTGTTTCTAGTCTCACACTGTTTTGAAAGTAATAATAGTGCTACTTAACACAATCTCTCTAGGTTTCTAAAGTATAGCAAAGTGTGTTTAGAGCTAAATTAAAATGAAAAATTTAGGAATCTTACATCTCAGCATATTTATAAGAAATACACAGAAATAATGAGATCTATTTTCTACCTAAAGCTATCAGTGAGATAAATTACAAGGATATTATTTAACATATAAAAATAGGAATCCTAGTTAGTTCATTTTGAAAGCATTTTGCCAAACCAGTGCTTTTGGAAATACATAGCTAATATTAGTATGATAGAATTAAGCTAAAGTAAGTTATGTGACTGTGTGTTTATTGGTTTTGTTCATCATTTAAAAGAAAATCCTTGGTGAGACTGTGCTGTTAAAAGAAATCAGTTAATTTTTTTACACACTCCGCCCCCCCCCCCACCAAAATAACTTTGTGCTGCTCAACAGGTATAAATATCAGTAGCTCTTAAAATTTGAGACTTTTAACTAGGATTAAAAATGTTGCTGAAAGTGTTAAAAGCTAGGTATTATTGTAAATAAAACTCAAAGCATTATAAAAAAAAATAGCTTAACAGCCCTGGCAGGTGTAGCTCAGTGGATTGAGCGCGGGCTGGGAACCAGAGGGTCCTGGTTCGATTCCCCATTAGGGCACATGCCTGGGTTGTGGGCTGGGTCCCCAATGAGGGCCATGTGAGAGGCAACCACACATTGCTGTTTCTCTCCCTCTGTCTCCCTCCCTTCCCCTCTCTCTAAAATAAATAAATAAAATCTTTAAAAAAAATAGCTTAACAGTATATATCTATACATATTTTTTACACATTATAAGAACAAACATTATGCCATTAACTTTCGAATATGGTTAAAAGTACTAATTTTCCCCCAGTGTTTCTGAAATATAATTGATACAGCATTGTATTAATTCAAGGTGTATATCATGATGATTTGATATATGTATATATTGCAAAATGATTACCATAATAAGATTAGTTAACATTTGTCACAAAAATACTAATAAGATTGATGGCAGTTGTGATGGTAATGTTTTATTTGGTTCTTCGTCTTTCTGTTATCTAGCACTGTTTTTTTTTTCTAATCTCTCATGTGTCGTCATCATTTTTGTTACACATTTTAAAGATCATTATTAGTTTACTTTTTATTGTCCCCTAATTTGAAGCCTCCCAGACAGCCTGTCCAGGTGATAATACTCATTTCAGGACATCACAACTACCCGTCAGCTACACTTAGTCACAGAGATGTTCCTTCAGACAGCATGAAAGTAGGTGCTCAGGAAATTAATGAAGTAGTATCTGTGAGCTTCGTATGTGTTGTGACTTTTGAACTAGAAAGAACATAGATGCTTTAACACTGAAAATACTTTTTTGAGAACTTTCCTCCTTGCTTAGTAAGGATTTATTTTTAAACAATTGAGAAATAGAATTGCAGTCTGCTAGTTTTCAACTTATTCCATCATTTTTCCCCACACTAGAGGGTCATTTTATTGTGATATATTTTTTATTTCTGTGCTATCACCAACTTATTTTATTATTTGAATCGAAGGGATTTTGGCATTCCTAATAAACCTATTTGGAGAGTTAAAGATGAACCTATCTTAAATTCTTCATTTCTGGATGTTTTACTATTACTCAAGGCATTTTAAAATAATTGACATGTAATTAGACATCAGGGATTAAAAATATAATTAGAATCCTGACTGGTGTGGCTCGGTTGAGTCTCATCCTGCAAAGTGAAAGGTCACAGGTTTGATTCCTGGTCAGGGCACATGCCTGGCTTGTGGATTCAGTCCCTGGTTGGGGCTCATGTGAGAGGCAACCGATTGATGTTTCTCTCTTACATCCATGTTTCTCTCCCTCACTTTCTCCTTCCCTTCCCCTCTCTAAATATAAAATCTTTTTGAAAAGTAATATAATTAAAAGACTTTTTTATGTGGTAGAATAGATGGTGATTATATTCTTACTACTTTTGTAACTAAAGCATTCCATATTCTAGTATAATCGGATATAATTATGAAGAGTAGCTGTAGATCATATATAAACTTCCACATTGTCCTTGAGAGTAGGAACCCAGCCACATAACATTTAATTTCATACGTATCTATTTTATCTTTTGGGGTGAGGGGGGTTCTTTTAGTTAAGCTCTGTTACCCAGTTTCTTTTTCTTTTTAATATCCATTTTATGGTTTCGGTTACTGTGCTTGTTTTATGCTTTTTATTGTCCTGAGCCATCTGTGTATCATAGCTCAATATATTCTGTGGATATGTTTAACAGGGATGTAGAATGTCAGGCACAAACAAGTATCTAGGTGGCAGGAAGTCTTGAGAATGGGTCAGATGTAATTATTGTACGGAGAAAAGCAAGTGCTGTCTACAGAGTTGTGTGTAAGTAATAAAATAATGGCACAACCACTGAAGTACTCCTGGGCAGATGAATTGCTTCAGATTTACAGTGATAGAGTGGTAAATGCCCAGTAAGCGAGTGTCAGGGAGTAATAACATCTCCGTGCCAGTATCCTCTCTGTAGTAAAACACCCATGTGTGTTTCAGACTTCATAATTAACTAACTCTTCAAGTATAACACAGTGAAAGAGGGCCACTTTAAAAAGTGAAAATCTTTTTTACCCAAGGCATACAACTTTGTACCCTTCCACAAGGTTCGCAAAGAAAAATACATAGTTCCGATACTATTGCCATAGTCTTTTCCCAAGTTTTCTAGTTTTAGATAATTTTAGGGAAATGGGGTTCAAATATTCCCCATACAGCTTTTCAGGATTTCCTTGTGGATGAGGTGAACTTTTATTAATAATCAACCGTGATGTTTTAAATGACTGAATAGCTTAAATATATTTCCTTTCTCAATCAAAAATCTATTCATATGTAAATATTCATAATACAAATGTAACCTTATTTATCATATTTCTCACTAACAGAATAAGCTATTAGTCACATTTCTACAAAGGTATTTTTAAGTCTAAAGTTCAGACTCAATCTAAAAAATAAGAGGAGTTATAATCAGGATAATTCTTTGACAACAAAATAATCTCAAGTTTTTTGTTTAGCTTGCAAAAAGTAAACTAGAATCTCAGTTTAATTTTTGTGGTTAATATTCTATGAAATTAATATTTAGAGAGTTTAAAAATTGCTGATACACATAATGAGGAATAAATCAGTTTTCTACTACATAGCTGATTTGGCTTGTTAATTCTGGAAAGGAATACATAAAGGTAGAAAAGATAGATTAGGAAAAAATTCTACCAAAAAATTACTTTCATTTTAATGAAAAACATAGGTAAATGCATGTTTTGTGCGAATGTGAGAGATTTAGTATAAGAAAACATACCCTTTTGATGGGCTTACTTAAGTTTTAAATTTTGGCATACTGTTTTCCATTTTAACATTTGGGTATATGATAATAATAGGCGCATTTATATCCAACAGAAAATTAATAATTTTAAATGTAGATATGATTTACTTTCAGTGGAAACCTTTAAAGAGTGCATCTATCATCAATCACTCAGGCAAGTTTAGAATTAAAACATTAATGGCTATTTTACTTTAAAAGTGTAAAATTAGAATAAATAGTGTAAGTGGCATAATACTGTGTGATTTAGAATGTTAAACTCTAGTGCTTTTAAAATGCTCCAAGAAGAAAATCCAAATATTTGTAATAAGACATTATTATTGGTCATTTTAAGACACTTCATGTTTTTCTTAGATGCCTTTGAGTAATGGACAGATGGGCCAGCCTCTCATGCCTCAGGCAAATTATAGTCAAATACATCAGCCCCTTCCTCAGGCATCTGTGGCAAGGCATCCCTCTAGAGAACAACTAATTGATTACTTGATGCTGAAAGTGGCCCACCAGCCTCCATATACACAGCCCCATTGTTCTCCTAGACAAGGCCATGAACTGGCAAGGCAAGAGGTAAGAATAATCAAGAATATTTGAAATGTGAGACTAAGCTTTTAATGTATTTTATAGGTTATTTAATTATTAGCAATAAATCCATATAGAATTTTAACATAGGTTGGGGGTTTTTTTGTTAACCATTTTGTGTTTAAAGGTTTGGTTTCCTATTCAGTTTGTAAGATGTTAAACTCAGTGGTTTAATTTGACTGTGATTTCAACCCTACCCTCGTTCTCATTAATTGACATAGGATGTTTTAGGCATGATTTTTTTTTTTCCTAAGGTGGGATTTTTCCCAAACTGGTTGATTATATTCTGGTATTCAGACCTTCAAGAATATAAATAGTAATCCATTAAACTTGAATTAGCATATTATGGTTTGCTATTGTTATTTAACACTCAGCTTTTGAAACTTGACTGTAATTTCCAAACTACATTGAGAATTAAATCTTACAAAGTACTTTTTAAAAAAGTCGTTAGTTGTATATTTTGATAGTTTATTGATAAAATGATATTGTTAGAAACTTAGAGAAAAATGGTTTATTCATTTTGCAACTATGAAATGCCCAATAGACAGATATACTATGTAATATAGATGTTTCACAAAGGGAAACTAATAATAAAGTACATGTTTCATGTGTTTGCTGTATGTCTTTAAAATCAATGATGTCTAAAAAATACAATAGGGTCACCATTAATCGGTTGCCTATCCTCATAGAACAGCAATAGATTAAGTTAGGGGCTTTGCTTTATAATCTCAGCTGCGCCTTTAACTCACTAACTCATTAACATAGTATTCCATGTCAAAGTTTCACTTCATTTGCCCAAATACTCATTTTAGATGAATCCTTACATAGGTATGTTGTTTGAACTTAATTTCCCAATATTTAATTGTGAGTGGTATTGTGTTGCAACTTTTTTCGTAATAGTGGTAATGATTTATTTTATTTTTATATTAACTCAGATTCGAGTAAGAGTTGAAAAAGATCCAGAACTTGGATTTAGCATATCAGGAGGTGTTGGTGGAAGAGGAAATCCATTCAAACCCGATGATGATGTGAGTTTTATTTATATATCATTTGAAACACCCCTACCCACCCACCCAATACCCACCATAAAGTTTTATTCACTAAGTTAATATCTCTTATACATAAGTAAAAATCTAGCAGATATTTCTATAAATCTAGACAGACCACCTGTTAGTTTCTCTTCTTTATTGTTCAGCTTTTTGTTTTGAAATGTAATCTGTTCAAATTAATTAAGGGATACAAATTTAACCAAAAAATTTAAACATGCCTCATATTGTAATTTTTAATTTTGTTACTATTTTTATGCATCTATAGAAGTAACTTTAACAGTAATCACTATACTGACTCAAAATTACCAGAGGCAAAAATAAAAATAGCGTGGTTGGCTGTAACAATGTTTTCAGAGACAACAAGGAAAAGTCCTGGCCCACGATTCAGATGTGTGCATGTTGAGAAAGAAAGATTGCCTCATGGTGCGCGGTCACGCAGGCAGACTGCTTCCTGCTCCCTAACATGTCCTTGTCGCTGTCGTTCAAGGGCATATTTGTGACGAGGGTGCAGCCTGAAGGACCAGCGTCCAAACTACTGCAACCAGGTGATAAGATTATCCAGGTAACTAAGATACATCTTTTTATTACTGTCTCTATTTTTCATTTTAAGTATCTATGTTTAATGCGCATCCTTATTCTTCCCCAAAAAATTTGGGCCAAAAAAGTGTGCATTATACATGGCACAACACAGTAAGCATTTTATGAAGTTTATCTTCACATATTTGTATATGAAAATAGTGATATTTCTTACAGACTACTCTCTAGTGCTACAGTTTAAAATATTTCCACCTTGTACTCTGAAAAATCTTACTGATATTTTTAAATACATGTTTGATATATTTTAGCATTTAAGTTCTGGAATGTTAACTTCGCTAAAATAAGGTGATGAAATAATCCTCCCTGTGGCCCTAGCTGGTGTGGCTCGCGTTGGAGCACCATTCCATGCACCAATAGGCTAGGGCAGGGCTGTCAGACTCATTCTCACCGGGGGCCACATCAGCCTCACGGTTGCCTTCAAAGGGCCGAAATAATTTTAGGACTGTATAAATGTAACTACTTCGTAACTGTTAAGGAGTTGAAATTACATTCGGTGTCGCCCCCAGTGAAAATGAGTTTGACATCCCTGGGTTAGGGGTTCAGTTACTGGTCAGGGCACATACCTGGGTTGCAGGTTTGATCCCTGCTCAGGGTGTTTATGGGAGGCAGCAGATCGATGTTTCTCTCTCACATTGATGTTTCTCTCTTTCTCTCTCTCTCTCTCCCCCCCCTTCCTTTCTTTCTAAAATCAATAAACATTTTTAATTTAAAAAAGGAATCTTCGTGTTACAACAGTTAAAGGAGTTAATTCATGGAAGTACTTCGAATTGTGTATCTGGCATACAGTAAAACCTCAATAAATATTTAGCCTAAGTTGTAAGAAGGGTAGTATTCTTGATCGGTTATCCTTGCAGCTCGGTAGCTTCAGTTGCACAGTAGTGCATGCACAGAACACCTTGTCTGATGACACTGTCTTTAACAAGTACTTCCTGGCATTGGCCTCTACATAGGAGTCGTCTGAAAATACAGGTTCCTGAATCCCACCTTCAGAGATTTGATTTTAGGGCCCAGGAGCCTAGATTTTGTTTTAAATTGCCAAAATCATTCTTATTTTCTGCTAGATTTTACTACCTGACAGAAACTTAAATGCCCCTGTACAAATACACTATTATGAAATATTTTTCTTAAAATAATTTTCTTCTTTCTTCTAGGCTAACGGCTACAGTTTTATCAATATCGAACATGGACAAGCAGTGTCCTTGCTAAAAACTTTCCAGAACACAGTAGAACTCATCATTGTACGAGAGATTTCTTCATAAGAACTGTGGACAAAAAAGGGGGGAAGACAGCAAGATTTATTTGAAGATACTTGCAGGGGAAATTAATATTTTGACTATTTTTATATGTAAAGAAGAACTCAAAAATCATGTTCAAATGTGTACATTAATGAAATGACGGAACTTGTGACTAGAGGGAAAGAACCACTGTACAGTATATAGGGAAGACTATTGAACGCGAACCATGTAAAACTTCTGGTTAGGTTTTTAAAAACATAGCAATCAAGGCTACAAAAACACATGTATGTTGTTTTTGTATAGAGTGTAGGTTTATTTTTGGATTTCATATACATGACTGAACTCTGCAAGGCTCTAGTTTTAGCCTTGATTGCAGCCCAGAGGCGGATGGCAGAGCTATCTCATGGCTTTTATGCCCTTATTTTTATTCAACTGATATTAATGTTTTTCTGCTGAAACTACTTTTTTTATGTGGGCAAGAGATTTGAAGTGTTGGTTTTTGCTATGTGAATATTGAATTGCAGAGTGAGTAGGTGAAGGTGGTGCTGGTGGGATCACTTTCCAAGGCCCGATTAAAACAGTTAATTCTTATAAAAATTTAGAAGCAAAGAATGGAAAACAGCAATCTGTTCATGTGTTTTTATTAATAGAATAATGCAATAAAAATGTAATGTCTTTTTAAAGAAATAAAAAAGACGATAATTGCATTTTATGAGCGCTACATGATCTCTTCTTATCAGAGCCATTAACTATACAGTTGCTACTGGTGATTTGATTTTTAATTTTTTTTTTAGTCACAGGAACTTTTTAACTCTACTGTAGATGTATGTCCATGATTTTTTTTCTGTGATACACAAATGCCTTGATTTTGGTTTTTTTTGCAATTTGTTTTATAATTAGTACTCCATTTTAATGTTAATTTATAATTTTTATTTTAAGCAGCAAATTAAACTAAAATGGCCAGTTTTAAGATTGTGTTGCTATGGTGCAAAATGTAAGAAGATGTAGGAGAGCCTCTTGCTTTTGTTTGGCCTGCATTGCCTTGGTAAAGTAAAAGGAAACAGTACGCATGGCGCTAGGAAACCAAAGCAAGTCTGTGAGACTGGCACAGTGATAGAGAATTGCTGTGGGGAGTGTAGAGCAAGGGGTGGGGCCTCAGGGCCTGCCAGGCTGTGGGAGTGTTCAAATAAAGGGCTGTTTCTACAGGTAACATTAAATGTGAACTCCACGCTTCAGAGTCTTTAAAGGGTTTCTAAGTGTGTCAGTGTAGTAGTGTTTTACTGCCAACTGCCTTTGTTCTTGTTAGTGTAAGAAATACTTTGTAGAGGTTTATTAATTTTGTTTCTCCAAATAAAATTTTGTTTTTGCCTGTCTGTAATCAAATAAAAATTAAGCAACATGCACTGGGTAAGGATAAATGCATGGTTATTTGGACCATAAAAAGTGCCATAGAAGACCAATAACTGTTTTTAGTTGAGGCTAGTGTGGAGCCTCTCATTAGAGCAATATCCAGTTATTGCAATTCATTTTTAATAAGAAATTCAATTTTGGAATTTTTAATGTTATCTTTTGTTCTTCAACCTTGTATTAAGTACGATTTTTATAGGACTAGCAAAAACAGCAACTGACATTATTTTTGCAAAAGTGAGTTAGACTGATTCCTTTCTTGCTAGTCAGTAAACAGGCAGTAGTTTTAAAAAGATGTGAATGCAGATATTGCACTTCTCAAGATGTTATCAACTGGTTATTGTACTGTATAGTTTTAATAATACTGATTGAAACCCTTTAACAACTCTTTGTAAATTTTAACTCATTTTAGTTGATTTTTCAGTACTATTTACATAGGAATTGATTTTTATGGATATAGTAGAAGAAATGTGCTGTATTTTGATAAAATCCATTTATTGTATGTGTGTTATAATCTCTAAAAAAAGAATGACAAACAGCTTCTTTAAGACAAGCCTCGGTGTTCCCTTTATTCAGTTTATTTTTAAATATTGTGGCATTGTAATTTCACATCAGTTTTTACTGGTTTCAATCAATTTTTTACAGTCACATGCTGCATTTAATAGGAACACATAAAATAAATATAATTATTATATTTCAACAACTTTACCCTGAACTAGATACACAAGCTATAATTTTGGAAAAAGAAATAAGCCACAAAGAACAATTGATTCATCAGTGATCTAACTTAATTGCCTCCTTTATATTGAAATATTACAAGTGCAACAGGTATTATATGCAGTTATTTTTTCCTACTGTAGTTATGAAAAAAAATTGTTTAATGTTCTTGTAACACGAAGTTGAATAAGAAAAGTTTGTTACCAAGAGGAGTAACATGCACTTAATAGCCAAAATTTTTTTCTAAAATACTGGAAAATTAAAGTTAAGTAACAACAATTAGTCATTAGAAGTTTTGGTAACAATAAAGTGTCAAATTTTAAATAAAAGAGTAATGATTCAGATCTCTTGAAGATGAAAAGACATTTCAATTTACATGAAGTTGAGTAATTTGCAGTCAAGGCCCACACCGATAACAGACTCTATTGTAATAAATACTATGGAGTAAACCATCAAAACATTCTTATTTTTAATAACAGTATTTAAAATTGACCACCCTAGAATTTTAAACCATTAAAAATTATGTTTAGTGTAATTTATTCAGGACAGAATTGTTCCCATAAACTAGAGGGTTTTTTTCCAATTCATTAAAGAATGATCAGTTTATCTGAATCAATGAAATTCTAAAATTTTCTACATAATTTATTTTATAAATGTTTTTCTGACCTCTTTGGACTTATATGTTTATATACTTTAAAAAATGTTAAAACACAAACATTGCCATAAATAGAACTAAACTTTTAAGCATTTGCTGTGCTTAAAAGAAAATCCCATTAGCAGCTATGTAACATTTTTGTCAGTCAATATGTATAAAACATGCCAAATTTTTGTATATAGCTAGATTGTTTTAAGTAGCAGTGAATAGGTAGGAAACTAATGCTGTTTAAATTTATGTGATTTTATGAGATTTAGGGTGAGAAGGATTGTCATAAAGAGAAAGATATACAGCTATTTTCTTTGACCACTGAGAAAACCTATTGCTGGGTATGGAGCAAGTGTAGTTTACCTTAAATTATTGTATTTTACTTCTAAAGGAAGCCATTGGAATGTGAAATATTTTTCAGTTAGTTTGAAATTGGTGATCAGTCCAATCTATTTCAAAGGGTTTTTTTTTCCTTTTGAAATTCTTATTAACTTATTTTGGTTTAATGTAAATTTCTTATGAGAGACATTGCAATCAAAACTAAAATATTTTCATCAAGCATTAATACACATAATTGATGATGTGCAAAGGGCAAAAGTATCCGTTTTCTTTAAAAGTTAATTAGATTATATAGGCAGCCAGTTCAAACCTTTAGGTATTCCTTTGTTTCTAATAAGAGAGTTCAGAAAAGGTTGACAAGTTTTTTTACCTCTGCAGAATTTTTAAGCCCTGTGGACAGTAAGTATAGACATTCAGTCTTGCAAGACTCCTAAGAGAATGTGATCTTCTTTTTAGGACTACGCACTCTCTTTGTGAATTTACAAAATAAAATTATGGTCTTCACAAATGTACAGTCCTAGTAAGATCCAAGCATCGGAAAAACCCATTCTAAACTGAGAAAGCTTACTCAGGGAAAACACCTCAGTAGAATCTTCCCAGGTTTTATTTTAGAGGATAATTAAACTCCTCCTAAACCTTTCCATAGGATTGTTTGGGAAGAGGCTGGAAAGATGGTCCTGCTATTATAACTACCTTTTCAAATAAACACCTAGGGAAAGTTTTAATCTTCCATTGGGTTTCACGTGGCCCATCTAAGCCGCTCAGTAGGCGCTCAATTTAATTTCAGGATGAAGTAAGAGAAACTTATGTATAACTGGTAGAAGAAGAAATCCAAGCTGTAAAATTATGCCTGCCTTCCCAGCTCCACGCCCAGGATTCAGTAAAGCGACTTTTACTTTGCATGAACATTATTAAATCTGTAAATATTTTTCCTGAACTGACCTTCCTTTAAGTCTAATCTGTTACTCCAAAGCAAGACTTTAGAAGGATTTTTTAAAAGATTTTTTTTATCTTCAGAGGGGAAAGGAGGGAGAAAAGGAGAGAAACATCGGATGCCTCTTGCATGGGCCCTAATGGGACAGAACCCACAACCTAGGCGGGAACCCTGAGTAGGAATCCAAATGGCAGCCTTTCCCCCATGGCAGTAGGACACCCACCAACTGAGCCACACTGGGCAGGGCGGACCTCACTTTTTCTAATATGCTTTTTTCCCCAATTAATTTTTTCGGTTTTCTTCCCAAATTTTTAGTTTGTCCAAAAACAAACAAAAGAAAAACTAAATTCAATGTTATGTGTTTTTACTACAATTTAAAAGTCAAGTCCAAAGGTAGAACCTTACATTATTACTATTGAATTTCCCTTTATAAGCTGGGGTCTACCATTTGTATCTATTGGGATCTTTGTGAATCATTCTGCAGGCTAATGAAGTTGCTATTCTTTCTAACTCCTGCACTCAACAAATAACATGACTTTTTTTCATCTAGGTCATTGGAAAAATGCATTGAGATTTGTCCTTCATAATCCCTCTTTCATTCCAAAGTGTGGCATTTCTAGGTTCTCCACTTGAACCTAGAAAAGAGCCTCACACTAGATGTGATCTCACTGTCTCTGTCACGTAGATCCTGTCTGAAAGGCAGGTACCCATGAGATTTAGTCACAGGTCAGAGGGAATGCCAGGTTAACATCTACTGTAAATGTCCTCTCTCCTGACACCCGCATTTCCACTTTTACAAAGGTCAACTTCTGTCCCCAGCTGCTCCTGCTGCTGCTTTTTATTCAGGGTCATTGTAAGCAGGACATAGGCTACACAATAGTCCCCTCCCCAGCTGTCTTGAATTGCAGATGTACCATTTAGCTAATACTGCTTGTGTGAACTAAGGGAAGTTCTTTAACATTTCTATGCTTCATTTCCCAATTTGTGAAATAGGGATAGTAGTAGTACATAGTAAATAATTCACAGATGGCAGTTTCACAATATATTTTTATAGCTGGTATCAGGGAGGAATGGATAATTAAATGGAAGCTCTACAGAGAATGAAAGAGCTATGTTTAGAGAGGAGGCTGACAATAGACACCAAGCCTTCTCTAAGAGAGGCTTGAAACGAGATGCTTTTCAGTTCACCTGGAAGAAGTAGGGATATTGTGAACTGCTAATGGACATGGGCAAGTTGTAGGAGCTGAGGGCCTTAGTTCTACAACTGCAAGGAAATGAATTCTTTGAACAGCCTGAATGAGTTTGGAAGAGGATCCCAAATTCCAGATGAGCAAACAGCCCACCTTTATTGATTGCAGCCTGTAGGACCCCAAGCAGAGTTCCCAGCCAAGCCATGGATGGGCTCCTGACTGACAGAAACTGGGAGAGAGAAACTACCGAGTCTAGTTACAGCAATAGAAAACTAAAGCAACTAGCCATAGTTTGGTTTCTACTTCCAGTCCCCATGGCCCGTCTAACTCAGAGCTGGACTGGAGCCTGTCTGAGAGCCTAAAACTTTGCCTTTGTGTCTAGAAGCACATTTCTAAAGCCCCTTCCCCAGGCCCCACTTGGTTCAGACCCCCTTGATTAACACTGGCCCTAGTGGGACTTCTTAGATCTGGTGACAGGGAGAGCACCCCACTCCCTTCTGTCAGACCTGAGAGCATCCAGAATATTTGGAAAAGGCGTAATGGCAAGACCATTGGTACCATGCAAAGGATTTTATTCTGAGGACAATGGTGATATAAGTGATTTGACTTGAACTTTAGAAAGATCACTTTGTGTAAAATTGATGGGATATCAGTGGCTGGGGTTAAAAAGACTTAAGAGTTAGTGACATGGTTAGAAGGTTATTGTAAAATCCAGAATAGAGAGAACATTGGTAGCAGCCAAGGTACTAGAAATGCCAGGTTAGTAAGATAAAGAGGCTGTTGGGATTAAGGGTAACTTCCATGTTCTGGCTGAATTTGGAGGATGGGTGGTCCTGCTGCTAATTGAAATCAGGAATAATAAATCGTCTTCCACTTGCTTACTTTGTAGCATTTAGAAGTGCCCACCTGGTCCTCGCAGAAACTGGTGAGAGAGATTTGAGGGCCTTCGGTTTATTACCATTCCGATGATGTCTGGATGCAAGGAGCTAGTGTTGTGCCTTTTCTCAACTCTGAACTTTCCTATTCTTTGGTATTTAAAATTTATACCACATAATGTAGTAGCAACGTACTGATTCTCATGCTGTTATGTGTATTATTTAGTCTCATTTCCAAAACTATTGGAAACTCCTCAATGGAAAAATCTTTTATGTCCACCCTGGTGTCCTGGGTACGCAGTAGGTACTCAACACTGTAGAAAAGATTATTTGTTTCCCTTGGAATTTTACGTTTCATCCGCCCATGAGGAGATCAGAGAGAAAACAGGCAGGAGATCAGACATACAAGGGAAGTTTGTGCAGGTCTGTAAGCCATTGTAAAGATGATTTTGGTTTTTACTCTGAAGGAGTGAGTATGAAACAAGTGATAAGCCCCTTACTGACTTGCAGCATAACCAGCTTTGAAAATAAAAGATTTGTTATGTACATATTAAAAAGCATTCAGCATTTGAATTCAATAGATATTGAATTCAATAAATATTTGTGGGCGATGAATAAATTATGCAGTAACGTTTCACATTAGCAGTAGTACCAGGCATGAGCGTACATTCGTTGAAAGGCTGACATCAGCCGACTATCAAAAGTGAATCCTACATTAGATGCTTATATGAAGTTACAGTGAACCTCCTCTTGGATTTAAGAAAAAGTAGTGAAGTTGTCTTCTGACTGGCAAATCCTGGATGGCATTTCTTTAATTGATTGAGGTATCAGCACCGTATGCTAGAGCATTAGCCAGCTCCTGCTGCCAACACTCAGACTTGCCTACTCTGCCAAAAATCCCATCTGCTCATTATCCTCAGTTTCTTCACAACCCAACAGCATGTTTGTTATTTTTAGGAACAAAAACAAAACATCACTACTGTAATCACCATATTCATAGTTTGAAAATGAATCGGACTTTACTGGTTAAGTTTTTCAAAGTATTATTTATTGATACATTAGGCAACTGTACAGATGTCAGGGTACATAAAATCAGCTTTTCTACCTCAATATTTTTGAAAATTTTCTTGCTGTTGTATTAAAAAAATGGTATATAGCTGTACATAATCTTCCATTTTTAAATATTATTTGTGATACAGGTTTAGAGATATTACTAATAATCTAAGAATTTTTTACAAGCATTCATTATATTACAAAATATATTGACAAAATCCAATTTGTATTGAAACATTTAAAAAGAGGGAAGGATTACACTGGATTAATACCTTAGGAAAAAGCAACGTTCATTTATTTGTACTTAAACAGCCCCTGGGCATCTTTTATATTGGTCAATAACTAAAAAAATTTTTTTTAAAATTTTCTATCACTTAAAATCCAGAAAATAATCTGGATATAAGTTTATTTTAAAAGAATTTAATTTTTTTTCGAGAGAGGGAAAGGGAAGGAGAAAGAGAAACATCAATGCATGGTTGCCTCTCACGCACCCCCTACTGGGGACCTGGCCCACAACTCAAGGCATGTGCCCTGACTGGGAATCGAACTGGTGACCCTTTGGTTTGTAGGCCCGTGCTCAATCCACTGAGCTACACCAGACAGGGCTGATCTGGATATAATTTAATTGTAATTTCTAAAATCCTGTATTGTCTACTTTGCTTTAAACACTGCTAACTATGAAACAGGGAACAACTTAGAATATTGACTTTAGATTGGTTATCATTAGACAAAAATGGGATTCCTGCTGTCACTGAGCCTTAAAGTTATTTTGGTGTTCATTCACTTTTATAGGTAAAAGCAAAAAACTGGTGACAACCAAAATATGCAATAATATGAAAATAATTAAATAAGCCAGGTAGTTGGTCTGCTGTATAAATTAACATGATAATTAGGAAAATGAGAAAGGAACATAGGAAAATAGGAAGACAGCATAAACATAAGTGACAAAGACAATTTATAAAATTATATTTAAAATAAAGTTATATATACTACATAATTACCACTAGAAATGTTATCTAAAGACCGAAGTGGCCGCTTAATGAAAAGTTCTTGTCCTATTATCAAAACTTTTTTTTATTTTTTATTTTTTTTAATTTTGTTTAAATTACTTTATTGTTGTTCAATTACAGTTATTTGCATCCTATCAAAACTTTTTTAAAAATGTTTTTAATATATTTTATTGATTATGCTATTACAGTTGTGCCATTTTCCCCCTTTCTTCTCCTCCGCCCCAATACCCCCCCCATTCCCCACCCTTTAGTTTTTGTCCATAGGTCATACACATAAGTTCTTTGGCTTCTACATTTCCTATACTATTCTCAACCCCCCCCCCGTCTGTTTTCTACCTACCATTTATGCTATTTATTCTCTGCCCCTTTCCCTCTCTCCCCCTACCATTCTCCTGTTGATATCCCTCCATACCTTATATAAATCCCTTTAACATTTCATACTATAAAGGCTGGGTGATGATGAACTCCTTGAACTTGACCTTATCTGAGGAGCACTTTATCTGCCCTTCCATTCTAAATGATAGCTTTGCTGGACAGAGTATTCTTGGATGCAGGTCCTTGCCTTTCATGACTTGGAATACTTCTCTCCAGCCCCTTCTTGCCTGCAAGGTCTCTTTTGAGAAATCAGCTGACAGTCTTATGGGAATTCCTTTGTAGGTAACTGTCTCCTTTTCTCTTGCTGCTTCTAGGATTCTCTCCTTATTTTTAATCTTGGGTAATGTCATTATAATGTGTCTTGGTGTGTTCCTCTTTGGGTCCAACTTCTTTGGGACTCTCTGAGCTTCCCGGACTTCCCGAAAGTCTATTTCCTTCACAAGCTTGGGGAAGTTCTCCTTCATTATTTGTTCAAATAGGTTTTCAATCCCTTGGTCTTCCTCTTCTCCTTCTGGCACCCCTATGACTCAGATGTTGGGACGTTTAAAGATGTCCTGGAGGTTCCTGAGCCTCTCCTCAGTTTTTTGAATTCTTGTTTCTTCATTCTTTTCTGGTTGGATGTTTTTTTCTTTCTGCTAGTCCACTCCGTTGATTTGATTCCCAGTTTCCTTCTCATCCCTTCTCATTTGTTCAAGTAATTGCGACAATTTTTCTTCAAATTCTGTGAGCATCCTGATTACCAGTGTTTTAAACTGTGCATCCGATAGATTGGCTATCTCTTGGTCACTTAGTTGTGTTTTTTCTGGAACTTTGATCCGGGCCATTTTTTTTTTCTCAGTGCGCCTGTTGCTTTAAGGGGGCGGAGTCTTGGGTGTTTACCTGGGCGAGGAAAACTCCACTGTGTTGTGACACAGCCTGTGGGGGCGGGTCCTGAGAGAACAGTGGCGCCTGCTTCGCTCTCTGCGTGCACACTGCTACCCACAAGCAAGCTGTGCTCTTCTGTGCTGGCTCTGGGGTCGGTGGGTAGGCCTACACAAGTCTGAGTTCCTGTGGGTCTCCCCAGCGAACTCTCCTGTGAGGCCGGGAGTTCCTCCCGCCGCCCAAACCCCCACAGGTGTTTTCAGTTGGTGGTCTGAGGTTTTATTTCCCCGCGTTGGTGGGATTCTCAGTCTGCTCCGCTCCCTGCTTTTTTCTCCCGGTTTGTCTGCACGTGAATGAGGACCCACCCGGTCCACCAGTCTCAGCCCCGCTGGGTCCTGGTGGGCCAGGCGCCGGCCGCGTTTTGGTCAGGCACGCACGCGCAGATCTCTCTGGGCAGCTGCAGCGTTGCCAGCACCGCTCCACAAACTGCGGTCTTGCCTCACTCTCTCTGCCCCGTTTGTTGCGCGCTCCCCGCCCAGTTCTCTGCGTGCTCTCTGCCGTGCTCTGCCCCGCTTACCAGACTGGATGAATGTGTCTTCTTTAATTCCTTGGTTGTTGGACTTCCTCTTAGTTCGATTTTCTGTCAGATCTGGCTGTTTTTGTTTATTTGAATTGCTGTTTTTCCTTGTTTGGTTGTGTGAGGAGACATGGTGTGTCTACCTATGCCTCCATCTTGCCATAAGTCTCTCCTATTATCAAAACTTTTTACAATTGTTATCTTGTCCTTCTGCATATCAAAAGAAAAAAGGGATCTTGGGTTAGTCATTTTCAAATATGATAGTAAATATTTGGCCAGCAGCAGCTAGTAGAGAAGTTGGGAAGCAGGTATGTAAGAAACCCCAACGACTGTTTCCCACCTCCACCCAGCCCCAAAGATCAGCCATTAAAGGGCTATCCATGAACAAAAACAGCTCTGCGGAGAGGCCTGGAGCCCACTTAGGAAATTTTAGCCACACAGTGGAACAAAAGACCTGAGGATAATGGTGTAAGAAGAGAAGGAAGATGGCATTCTTTTGCCTGCATCATCTCGTCTGCCAGCCAGCACAGCTCAACGCGGAGGGTATTTCCCAGCCAGAAAGAGTTCTTCTTGCCAGGAAAGGAAGAGTGGCCCTACTTAATGGGGCACTGCGTGAAGGTCCCCATTTGGCTTCACTCCACCTAAAAGGGCAAAGCTGAGACAGCTAGAACAGGAAGAAAAGCAGGGCCTATAGCAGCCACACAGCAGGAGCGATTGCAGTTCACCATGACCTGCTCTGCAGAGACGCTCAGGATATTTCGCCACTGAAGAAGCTAACGGCCAGGACATCTGCTGGGCACACCTGCAGATTTTACTAGCTTTCTCCTGACAGGTATTTGCATTCACTGGCACTGCCACCTGAAACTCTCCCCTCTTTGTATCCCTAACTCTACAGCCACCACCAGCCCTTGCCAGAGCCTGGGAACTACACTGGCAGTCAGCTCAGGATTCTGTGGCTGTTCAAGTGCAAGACAAGCCTAGATCCCTGTAGCCAACCCCTACTATCCTCACTCTAGCTTTGCACTTGCATGCCATTGACCTGACTGACATCCATCACCAGTCTCAACTATACCGTGCATGCCCAGGGGAAGACAGACTTCAGACATGAGAGAACACTAGCAAGCAGGGCCCTGGCAGCTTGGGTTCATTCACTGCCCTGCACCACCATGTTTACCTGAGGCTAGCCCCTCCAGCTGTGTACCTGAAACCCCTTGACCCAAAGCCTGTCACTGGCCAGCACAGCAATGTGCACACCTTGGGGGAGCTCCAGGGAAGCACACTGACAGCCAGGGTTCCTACAGCTGCCAGTGAGCCTGTAAGTTGGCCCTGGACCTTGTCTACCCCAGCTTCCACAACTACATGTGTATCTAAAGGTGGCCCCTGTCACTACGTAAGCCTCTGCAACTGGTCCCCACAACTAAGTATGTACACACCACCAACTCTGACCACCCCTGTTTTCTGCTCTTGTCCCTGGCTACTAAACCTGGAGGCACTGCTGAGGACCCCGGCAGCCCTCCAGCCCTGCCACAGTGCTCATTAGGGGCCACCCAGTTGCTATGGACCCCTGTGTCCTAAGCTGAAATGACATTACCCACCCTACACCCTGAACCCAGTGCTGCCACACATCTCTGCACTTGGTGCCCTACACAACTAGGCCTGTGGTGACAGCATGCTCCACACACCCCCACCCGCAGGTGAATGCCTTCTCTTACCCAAATCAGTCTGCAACATTCAAAAAAAGTCATTGCTTCTTCAAATGCAAGGACAACTATGCAAGGCCACAGGGGTCATGAAGAATCAGGGAAACATGATGCCACCAAAGGAATATAGTACACCTCCAGTCACTGTCCCCAATGAAATGGAGATACAGGAATTGTCTAACAAAGAATTCAAAATAATTGTTCTCAAGGTGCTTAGAGGTACAAGAGAACACATAAAAAATTAACAATATGAAGAAAACACAAGAAAAAAGGGAAGTTTGACAAGGAGATAGAATATGAAATAGAACCAAATAAATAATGGAACTAAATAACTCAATAACTAAACTAAAGAATCCAATAGAGAGCTTCCACATAGTCTTGACCAATCAGAAGAAATAATGAGTGGGCTAGAAGACAGATCTGTTGAAATTATTCAGTCAGAGGAACAAACAGAACAGAATGTAAAGGCATGAAGAAAGCCAATGGACTTATGGGATACCATTAAAAGAAACGACACACATATCATTAGAATCCCAGAAGAGAGAGGTGAAAAGTGTAGAAAGCCATTATTCAAAAATAATGGTTGAGAACTGCCCAAACCTGGGAAGATTTAGACTTCCAAGTTTATGAAGCTAACAAATCACCCCACATTTTCAATGCCATAATTATTTCCAAGACACATGATAATAAAACTGTCTAAAATCAAAGACAAAAGAGAGAACTTTAAAAGCAGCAGGAGAAAACAAAAAAGTCTTTCCTATAAGAGAATCCCCACATGGCAATCAACAAATTCCTCAGCAGACACCTTGTAGGTGAGGAGAGTGTATGATGCCGATGATACAAGTTGGGGGGGGGCAAATAAATGAATTATCTTCTGGAGGGCTGGCCCCTGTAGTACAGGCTTCCCCCACTAAGTGAGTGTTCTAGGAACCCATCTGTATCAGTGTGCCAACTGGTGCTGTTGTGAGAGGCTGCATTTGGCTTCAGTGCATTTTTTTTTCTGAAGACTCAATGCATTTGCCTATTTCATGATGGGTGATTTATGAGCACACCTGCCCACACTTAGCTGAGTGGTCAACAGTTTTTGGCCAAAAACGGCATGACCCCCATACCCCACCCTATTCATTCGATCTTATCCAAGCAACATTTTTTTGTTACCCCAGATGGAAAAAAAAGTCCTCAAAGAGAAACATTTTGCCGATGTGGAAGAGGTGAAGCAAAAAATAGCAGAAGCACTAAAGGACATCAAAATCAACAAGTTAAAAAACTGTTTTGAGCAGTGGAGAAAACTCTCGATAGGTGTATTGCATCAAATGGACAGTACTTTGAAGATGACTGAAGCTTAAATATGTAAGAATAAGTACACAATCTTTTAATAAATAAATTCCATTTTCAGGTTTCCCCTAGTATATTAAAAGTGCTGAAAGAAACTGCCAACCAAGAACTTTACCTAGCAACACTGTTCCTCAGATGTGAAGAGAGAAAAAATATCCAACACAAACCAAAGCTGAGAGAATTCATCATCACTAAACCTTCCTTACATTTGAAATGAGATGATGCTAATTAGTAACTTGAAAACAAACAAAAATATACAACACAATGGTAAAGGTAAGCATTTAGTTGGGTCAAGAATACTCTAATACTGTAATAACAGCATGCTAACTAGTTAACTCTAGCTTCAACAATTTGTTAATGGAAATACAATATATAAAAAGGTAAATTTTGATTCAAAATTAAAGGGGGAGTAAAAGCATAGAGTTTTTGTATTCAGTCGAAGTTAAATTGTTGCCAATGTAAAATAAACAGCTATATCTATAAAATATTTTATGTAAGCCCTATGGTAATCACAAAGCAAAAATTCCAGTAAATTTAACAAATATAAAGAGAAGGGATTCAAGGCATGTCACTATGGAAAATAATTCACAAAGGAAGGCAGCAAGATAGGAAGAAGGAACAAGGGAACCACAAAGCAGCTGGAAATCAATAAAATGGCATTAGTAAGTCCTTACCTATCAATAAGCACCGTAAGTGTAAAGGAACTGAATTATTCAACCAAAAGATGTAGAGTGGCTGGATGGGCTAGGTGCTGCCTATAAGAGGCTCACGTCAGCTTTAAGGACACACCTAGGCTCAAAGTGAAGGGATAGAAGAAGATATTTCATGTAAGTGGAAGCCAAAAGACAGCAGGGCTAACTATACTTATATCAGACAAAATAGACTTTGAGCTGAAAATTGTAACAAGAGACAAAGAATGTCAATGTATAATAACAGATGGGTGAATTCATGAAGAAGACCTAACATCATAAATATGTATGCACCGAATATCAGAAGCACCTAAATACATAAAGCAAACACTAACATATCTGAAGGGAGAAATAGATTATAATGCACTAAAGTTGGGGACTTCTATACCCCACTTTTAACAATGGATAAACCATCTAGACAGAAAATCAATAAGGAAACATTGGACTTGAACCAGTTTAAAGAAAGTGGACCTAACAGACATACACACAACAGAATACATATTCTTCTCAGGTGTACATGGGTCATTCTCCAGGATAGATCACGTGATAGGTCACAAACAGCTCTTGGCAGAGTTACGACTGATACCGCACCAAGCATCTTTTCTAACCGCAATGCCATGAAATGAAAGTCGTTAACAGGAGTAAAACTGGGAGAGGCACAAACGTGTGGACGTTAAACAACACTCCTGAATAACTAACAAGTCAATGAAGAAATAAAAAGGGAAATAAAAAATAATTTGAAACAAACAAAAGTGTGAAAACAACATACAATGCATACTGGATACAGCAAAAGCAGTTCCAAGAATGAAAGTTGTAGTGATAAATGGCTACATTAAGAAAAAAGAAAGATGTCAAGTAAGCAACCTAATTCTACACCTCAAGGAACAAGAAAAAGAGAAAAGACCAAGCCTAAAGTTAGCAGAAGAAAGGAAGTAATGAAAATCAGATCAGAAATAGATGAACTAGAGACCAGAAAAACAATAAAAAAGATCAATAAAACCACAGGCTGGTTTTGTTCAAAAAATAAACACAACTGACAAACCTTTAACTACACTAAGAAAAAAAGAGAGGAAACTCAAATAAATGTAATCAGAAGTGAAAGGAAACATTACAACCAATAGTAAAGGAAATACAAAGGATCACGAGACAATAATGAGTAATCCTATATCTACAAATTGGGTAACCTGGATGAAATAGATATATGTTTAGAAACATAGGCATACTTTTTATTTTAGAGTGTACTCTTTCTACTTATAAAGAAGTTTGCTGTAAAGCAGTGTGCTGTGTTACACCAGCAGCCGCCTCATACATCTCGTGTTTCTCACATCTCTTGATTGTATTATTGGCTTTCATAATTGATTTCATCTCGTGGTGTTTTATAAATTTAGTGTGGTTTGAGTGTCAGTGTTTATAAAGTCTACACTAATGTACAGTAGTGTACAGTAATGTCCTAGGTCTTCAAATTCACTCACCACTCACTAATTTACCCAGGGCAACTTCCAGCCCTGCCGCTCCATTCCTGAGCATGCCCCATGCAGGTGTACCATTTTTTATCTTTTATGCTATATTTTTACTCTACCTTTTCAACATTCAGATACGTTTAGACACACATATATTTACCATACTAATGACACATTTCTCTGAACATATTCTTGTAATTAAGCAGCACATGTCTGTATATTACAAAGCCATAGTATAAAATTATGGTACATAAAAACAATATGGTACTGGTGAAAAAATAGACACACAGACCAACAAAACAGAATCAAGCACCCAGAAACAAACGTTTACATCTATGGTCAATAAATAGTTGACAAGACAG